>JAPDDN010000603.1:0-88078 GCA_027422405.1 Ptychobarbus kaznakovi
TGGGTGCCAGTTCCAACCGGCAAACCAAACACCGACATGAAGTGAGGGGGAAGATCAAACCCACTGACACAGACCGACAAACCATATGCTCTACACCACACACGCATAAGTATTGTCATTTTAGGAAACATATAGCAACCTTGCTTAGACACAACCTCCTCCGCAGCACTGCTAGGACCAATCTAGTAGAGAGGAGTTACTCTCAATTTTTTTTTTGTTTTTTTTTTTATTATTTTGTTTGATTTTGATTTTTAATTTTTTTTTTATTAAAAAAAATAAAAAAATAATTGTTTTGTCGTTTGGTTTCTTTATCTCGTGTCTCACTTTGTTTTTCCTTTCCTCTCTCTCACTTTGAACCTCCTTAACCAATCCTTGAATCCAGGTCCTGAAATTGAGATCGACTTCCGTCAATAAAGTCGTCGTAACTCGTTGTGAGAACCGTTGTCAACCGATCGAGGCCACCCGCCAAAATCATGAACGACATGATACGCGATGTAAGTTCCTTGATCGACAACTTAGCCATGAATAGGATTCTGTGCTACGTGATACCTCTTAGCCTTGTTCAAACGTCGTAACTCTCGGCACTGCGGGCCCGCTAGTCTCATCCAAACCCATCTCGCCCCTTTCCGGTAGCGCTATTCCCCATATACGCAAACCCGGAAACAGGTGACTTAGTTTTTCTTTTTCTGTTTGCCCATTATCGACGTTTATAATGTTTACCGGCTCAAAAGACGTTGTGAATGTGAGATTTTGGCAAGGGAACACCTATGTCAAAATCCACACTCTGAAGTCATTGCGTATCACGATACAACGAGCAGTTGTATCTGGCCCCAAACCTAAAGATGAGCACGCTCACTTAGGACATTCACTCCCTCTACCCGAGTAAACTCTGCGTACGCGATAATACCAAGGGCATCTGTGGTTTAGAATCCATTAAACCCGACACTAGCTGCCCCGCCGAAGCAACACCACGTTCTCAAGTTGAGGTAACGCAAGCCGAAATCATCGAAAACCGATGGCTGGTCAACACCCCAGCACGAACAGCTACCCTCACGCGTGATCAACACGACACCGCATTAGTTTGCCTAACCAAACTTTATGGATCACAGTCCCTAAGGGCTCGATCCTCCATATTGACGAACTAGCATTGTATCACCTCACTGACGATGAGTATCAGGCCGAAATCGAAATCTCACCCTTCTTCAAGCAGCATTCCTTTGTCCTCGATCCAGAATTGGAAGAAAGGATCAAGGAGGAAGGAACGCAGCTTATTGATCTGACACCGGTCGACACAGCTTTAGAAGCTATCGCTCGCCTTCCGCCCGCCGGCACGCCAATTATTCGGTCTTGGTCTGCCGCTGACACGGCGCTTTGTATCTCTACTATCGTAGGATATGTTGTGACTTTGACACTGGCCTTCCTCCTACACAAGCGAGTGAACGTCGTTCAAGAGTCTCTCAACAAATGCACGTCAGGCGTCCCTCGCCTTTTTCGACGTGGTAATCTCGACCAAGAAGCCGAACCCGAGAATGTGACCAACCTGATTGAGATCATGCCCTAGCCGTCCCATCGAGACCCCGACAATTAAACCAGTCAAAATGACCCAATTGTCAATAATGCTAAGCAAGGTATCCCTATGTCTTCTCAAGTTTCTAACCTGTTCCTTCCCAAATTACCCTTCACCAGGTTTCAGTCAGTGATAGAGATGATGTGTGGGTCTTGTGTGTGTCCGTTCTCTCTGCCTTTTTGTTCCAGTGCCTGACGATGTTCCATCGGGAACATCACCAAGCCCAAGGGGGATGTGTAAGGCCAGGGCAGCATGAAGACACACACGCAGAGATTGAGAAATTGAAAACAAACCGACATTATTAATTACTCCAGATTCCCCTGTCCGCAGAGAGTGAGATGGTTATCTGACCTAGGGTACTAACTCCTCAAGGCACTAACTGCTCAAGGCGCCTCCGTGTCTGCATTCCAAGCATCATTTCTCCCCCCTCTGATCCAGCACAAAATCGCGCCCTTTTCCATCAGACAGACAAAGGAACGCGATCTACATAGAGGACCCCTGACATTTATTTCAATCATGACTATGTAAAACTATCTACACAAAGAAATATATGGATATTAATGTTGTACTCTTTCTCTCATATGCTTGTGTGAATATAAACTACTTAAGAAATGTGGGATGAGTTTTATGCGTGCCTTAGACTGTAATCCGGGTAATGTGTGTGTGTGTGTGTATCAAATGCGATGTTTGGTCTCTAAAAAAGCTGGCATCGTATGTAACAAATTATGTTGATGACCGTTAAACTTTAGCACCATGCATAATTACACATATATAAAAGATCTGTAAGTTTATCTTTCACGAAATGAATGAGATATCACAGAACTTGGACATCAACCCCAGAAAGCCTGGACATGGGCGGGGCTCCGCCCCATACGGACAATCGGATTCGACTAGCCGCCTGCGGGCAGGGCCAAGTCGGACTGTTTAAAACAACGCGCCAGTCGCAAAACGCTCTCTCTTCCTGTTCGCGCTCTCTTGCTCTTACTCCTACCCTTCATCGTTTTCGTGCAAGGACGACCTGAAAGCCAGTCTGCTGGACTCTGGCCTTAACACCGACTAAACCAACCATCTAGTCGAATTCAAAGGATAGAAGGACCGTAACATCACAGAACAACGAACTCAACGACTGCAGATGAGAGGAGAGCTTTCCCCGTGACGTCACTCAGCAGTTTCCAGAGATACCACGTGTTTCCGATCGAGAGCCAACGAAGAAACGCGAACTACCCACGTGGCAGCCGAGACAAAACGATCGAAGCAACACGCTGAACTCACGCGGGAAACGAAACCAAAGCCACACAGCCTGCTTAACCATCATAAAGCAAGTATCACAGAATCTCTATTTCGAACTGAACTGGTAAATTGATCTGAATGCAGTAACGAAGCATAGGCTTTCGTCGTGTATCTTTCCATTTGTTAAAGTTTTGAAATTAGCTAAGAGGGGCTATTAACTTTCTGAGTTTACTCAAAAACACCATGTTGTTGTGAGTGTGCATGATGATGTGTTTTAATAGTTAGTCCTGTGTGTGTGTAATATAGTAGTGTTGTAAACGTGTTTCATTTTATATTAGATTGTCTCGGGTGGGATGTGAATTTTGGGTGTGGGGTGCTTTCTTGCCACATAGAGTTGCGCTTGAAGGTGGTATTTTTTGTTTATTGCTATTGTTGGCTACAAGGCAAATGTTTCAATTGATTGGGTTATATTATTGTTAATATACTCGTGGACGAGTCTTTAAACCCTGTTAATATTCATATGTAAATATTAATCTTAATTTAATGCAATATTATTGAATATTTAATTATTCCCGGAGCTGAAACAATAGCTCCCTTTAATTGCATTACAACGGCAATGTGTAGTGTGTGTGCTGCCTGTCTGCTCATTGTTTGGATTATTCTCAATCAACTTGTCAACTTGTTTTCCGCTGTTTTCCTCGCAACAACCCATGACATCTTACTAACTGGGTTCCTAGCATGATGTTCCTAACCTGTATGACCTTCTTTTAAAGAAACACAATACATGATATTTTGAATATTGTTGAAAACCAATGTTTTTGTTGAAAAACAAGGTAAACCATTACCTTCCATTGTGTGGACAAAAACATTTCTCAAAGATCTTCTTTTATGTTCCACAGAAGAAACTGTAATGTTTTGGAAGACTTGACGATAAGTAAACTGATGACAGAGTTTTAATTTCTCTTTAACGTTAAATTATTTTGTTTAGCAGTATATTCATGCAATTTTTGTGTTTGGTAATATAAACGCTCACTGTAGTTTCTCCAGTTTACAGCGTGGATCCTCCAGTAGAGCAGAGAGCAGCTTCACTCCTGAATCTCCTGCTTTATTACGGCTCAGATCCAGTTCTCTCAGGTGTGAGGGGTTTGATCTCAGAGCTGAAATCAGAGCAACACAGCCTTCCTCTCCAATACTGCAGTAACTCAGCCTGCAGAGAGAAAGAGAAAATAACAATATTTAAAATCAATAGTTGTCTGTTAGGGTTACAAAATATAGTTGCGTGTTATTTGAAAAGCATGTTTTCCTTTATAAAGGGATGGGTATTCTATTTAATGATTTATCAGTCAAATACTGAATACTCAAAAACATTATTCCTCCTGATATTTACGACTGAAGTTAACATGCCACTTGATTCTGTTATTTTGTGTTCCAGGACTCTTGTTTCCTTCATTGCACATCATGCTCACCTAATTTCGCGCACCTAAACACAAGGGCTGTGTGCCAGCCACCAGTGAAACACCGTTGCTTAAAGGAATGACAGGTGATGTGCCCGCGGTGCGTCGCATGGAGGCATTTGCCGCTGAAAACTTGGGCTGCACCGAACTTCCACTCTGCCAAACGTCCTCCGAGGGAGAGGTTTCGCTTACATGGCGGGTAATAGTCAGTGGAGAAAAAGAGCTCTTTTGGCGAGGCAAGTAATTTTTTATGTTTATTGCAACAGAACACATCGGTTTCAACATAACATTTAAACATATATTCTCGGCTTCTGGCTGTCGAGTGAACTCAGGGCGAGAACGTGCCATCTTGGCCACTGGCCCATTGTCGTGCACGGACCATGCCCTCTTCCTCCTGGCATGAGCATCAGGAAGGTTGCTCTTTTTTCTCCACAGGCAGAACCTCCTGACGGGGTGCCGGCTTCGCTCCGAAGCGGGATTTTTTGTAACTGCCTCTGACGAAGCGGCGGCTCAGGCTCGCGTCGCAAGTTCACGCTCGGTGGAGGACCTTGACCTGGTGGACCTTGACCTGGTGGGAGCGTTAGATCGTTTGGAAAGAAGGTGCGGCAGTTTCTTTGACTGCTTTAGTGCTTCCGTGTACTCCTCGAAAAAAGCGTCCACCGTCACTCCAAGGAGACCTTGCGGGCTCACCGGGGCGTTGAGGAGCTGCTTCTTCTCTGCATCCCGTATCTCCGTAAGCGTCAGCCATAGGTGGTGATGCAGAACCACCAGTCTGCCCTTGCTGCAGCCGATTCCCTGGGCGACCTTTTTAGATGCGGCCAGGGCTAGATCAGCTGCCGTCCGCAACTTAGACTCTGGGTCCGGGCCTTCTTTGTCCAGGGACCTCAGTAGTCGCGTCTGGAATACCTGCAGGACTGCCATCCTATGGAGGGCAGATGCTGCGGGTCCTGCAGAAATGTACGCCTTTTCAGTGATGTGAGCTGTAGCTCGACATGGCTTAGAAGGCAGTGAGGCAGTTTTCCAACCCCGGGATGGACTAAAGATGAGCCGCGACGGCGTCCTGAATGGGAGGCGGTCGCGCATACCTTTTTTTTTCTGCCCCATCCACTGTGTGAGAAGCTGAGTTCCCTGTGCATGGGCTCAGGCTGAGAGAGAGGAGCGCCATGAACGAGTGAGCTCTTCGTGGAGCTCAGGGAAGAAAGGGGCAGGTGTCTGTGGCCAAGGAAAGATCCATCCATCCAATGTTTAGACAGCTGTTCCGGGGCCGCCCAGTCCAACTTCATATCTGCTACAGCCTCCGTGAGGATGTTCATCAGCTCCCCGTCCATTGAAGTCAGGGTGCAGCTAGCCTACGAAGGGACTTCTGACCAGGCATCCGGGTCGGAGGCATTCGTGGACATGGCGTCGTCCTCTTCACAGTCCACTTTCCTGCGCTTCTGTCGGAGGGCGGGAACTCTCTTCAACATAGATCAGCAGAGGCTACGGCGTGCAAGGGCGACGTGGGCGTTGGGCCGACGTCAGCCCCTTGTTAGATCCTCCTGAAGGAGTAACCTGCATTCTGCCGGCTCACGGCTCGAAGGCGGGGGAGATGCAGGAGCCAGCGGGCCACCGCTGTGAGCAACGGCCAGCCTTGCCCAAAGTAGCTTGATTGGCAATTCTTCACAGGCTTAGCAATCCGATCCTTCTAGTGCTACCTCGGGATGTGCGCGGCACAGGCACAGTACACAATCCTTGTGTGCATCTGGAAATTCGATGGGCCCGCCACACATGTGGCAAAGAGACATCTTTGCGTTTGGGGTAATCTTGTACTCCACCAGAATGCAAGAGAGGATCGCTATCTGCGTTGTCCACTCTAGTTGCGTAGGTCAACGGCAAAATCAGGCTCCAGGTGAAGGAGAAAGTTTCTGAGGTATTTTGGCGCCTGACATCACTTATATAGCGGCTAAGCCAGCCAATCAGGCGAAATGCTCGGACGTCATTGGCTATTGCAAAGCAATAGAGGGATTCAATCAGGTTTCAGCATTTCGAGGAAAAAGGGTTTCCCCATACGTAATGTCGAGAGACCGACTCGATAAGGGAACTAGTGTTTGTCGGAAATCTGAAGGAATCTCCCAGCATTCTGCTATGACGTTGCCCTGATGACTGAGGAAATTCACCTCTTAGGTGATGCAGATGTGGTCTACAGTTTACATACATCTTGCAGAGTAAGCTGCTTCATCAGAGCAGAAATTGCTAAATGGTTTATGATTCTACCTCTCTACCCTCTTACTGACTGCAACTGTGTATTGCTTTCACTCAACGGAACCATTTATAATGACTGGATGTGTTTTACAACAATTGTTCTTCTTTTTTTCCTTTTTTCAAGCATTTTCGTTCACAGAGACTGTGGAGAGATGGTGTGCAGCTTCATGATGTTTTAAATGTACTGCCGATGGAGAGCTTCTGGGACACTGACAAACAACATTTCCCAGCAAGTTAATTTGGAGTTCTTTTTTTCTTTTTTTTCTTTATAAATGAATGTATTTAGTCAAACTTGCATTCACTAATGCTGGATTAAGATTTTAGAAGAAAACTGTTGGTCCTGTTTAATGGTGGTGCATAGTTCAATTAGGACATTTCAGTAATTTTCATTAACATGCCTTAGAAACATTATTGGTGTGCATCTTAAGACAAAACAAAGGCACTGATATCTTTTAAAGATCAGTCAGTGCAAGTTTCTTTCAGTTGAAACAGATCAGAATTGATATCTTGACGAGCTCAACACTTTTTATGCTCGTTTCGAGGCTGATAACATTAACATGCCTTAGAAACATTATTGGTGTGCATCTTAAGACAAAACAAAGGCACTGATATCTTTTAAAGATCAGTCAGTGCAAGTTTCTTTCAGTTGAAACAGATCAGAATTGATATCTTGACGAGCTCAACACTTTTTATGCTCGTTTCGAGGCTGATAACACCGCCCACACAGAGAGCGTTCCCATGGCTGCTGTAGAAGAGGTGAGTCCACTCTCCCTTTCTGTCGCGGATGTAACCCGATCCTTCAAACGGGTGAACATCCGTAAAGCTGTGGGTCCGGATGGCATTCCAGGCCGTGTGCTCAAAGCATGCGCTTTCCAGCTAGCCGGGGTTTTTACAGACATTTTCAATCTGTCCCTCTCTCTGTCTGTGGTTCCCGCATGCTTCAAAAAATCCACCATTGTGCCCATACCGAAGAAAAATAAAATCACATGCTTGAATGACTGGAGGCCCATTGCTCTGACCCCCATCTTCAGCAAGTGTTTTGAGAAGCTCGTCAGAGAACACATCTGCTCTGTGCTGCCTGCTTCACTGGACCCACTACAATTTGCATACCGCAGTAACCGTTCCACAGACAATGCTATTGCCTTCACCCTGCACACTGCTCTCTCCCACCTGGAAAATAAGAACACTTATGTGAGGATGCTGTTCGTGGATTATAGTTTGGCATTTAACACCATAGTGCCTGCCACACTGGTTGCGAAGCTCCAGAGTCTGGGATTGAACAGATCTCTGTGCAGCTGGATCCTGGACTTCCTGACAGGCAGAAGTCAGGTGGTCAGAATGGGCAACAACACCTCATCTTCTCTGATCCTCAACACTGGTGCTCCGCAGGGCTGCGTCCTCAGCCCACTCCTGTACTCCCTGTACACACACGACTGTACAGCAACACACAGCTCCAATGTCATCGTCAAATTTGCTGATGACACAACGGTGATAGGCCTGATCACTGACAATGATGAGACGGCCTACAGAGAGGAGGTGAGTACCCTGACTAAATGGTGTCAGGAGAACCACCTCTCACTCAACATCGACAAGACCAAGGAGCTGGTGGTGGATTACAGGAGACAGAGCAGAGAACACACACCCATCACCATCGACAAGACACCTGTGGGAGGGGTGAGCAGCTTTAAGTTCCTCGGCGTTCAACATCACCGAGGATCTCACATGGTCTGCTCACACAGATGCAGTGCTGAAGAAGGCACATCAGCGTCTCTTCTTCCTGAGACGGCTGAGGAAGTTTGGAATGAGCCCCAGAACTCAGATCCTTCTACACCTGCACTGTGGAGAGCATCCTGACCGGTTGCATCACGCCCTGTTTGGAAACAGCACCGCTGGCAACCGCAGGGCTCTGCAAAGGGTCGTGCGAACTGCCCCCCACATTGGAGGTGATCTTCCCTCCCTCCAGGACATACCTACACCAGGCGTTGTACAAAAAAGCCCGGATTTAAAACCCTCCACCCACCCGTCCCACATGACACCTCTATGTTGCCCTCTGGGACACCTCCGCAACCCTCTCCCCGCACTAAGGGAACAGCTTTTTCCCTCAGGCTATCAGGTTAGTATAACTGTACAGAATGACCCCCCCAACAACACCACCCAACCCCCACAACATCCAATGCACTGCACTTTTTAACACAGTTCTACCAACTACACGCACACACTGCACACACCACCACAATCAAACCATATGCTACCACACACTCCCATCCCATCCATATGCACATCCACGACATTGAATGTTGAAATCCTTTTTGCACACATAT
The DNA here is from genome assembly GCA_027422405.1 of Ptychobarbus kaznakovi. Lineage (NCBI taxonomy): Eukaryota > Metazoa > Chordata > Actinopteri > Cypriniformes > Cyprinidae > Ptychobarbus > Ptychobarbus kaznakovi. The sequence continues at coordinate 8,814 of JAPDDN010000603.1, forward strand.
CTGCTCCACCACATTTATAATAAACACCACATCATTACTACCTAAACACTACATAATACAAATAGTGTAACACCTATACATAACTGTACCCACACACTCCTATATAGGTTATAACGAAGTATACGTGTCTATATATACAAACACTACCTGATATATATATGTGTTTATTTGCACATTGTCTTCTTATAATCTCACTACCATCCACAACCATATGTACATTTCCATATGTTATAAAATTTTGTAATTGCTCCCTTTTCATTTTCCCACACTCTCTGGAGCACGCACGTCCCAAATTTCATTGTGATTGGTGATGTAGAAATAATCAAATTGATTTTGATTACACTTTGAATACACCTTAGTCTAACCTTGTCTTAAATTACTGTGAAACCGGGGTACCGTTTAACACAGTTAAAATAAAAAAAGGTCTCTTTTGTGTACATGGAATGATCTTTCTTCTGATTTTTTTTTGTATAAGTGTGTGTGTTTGTGTGTTAGTAATCATTTACATTATGGAGACCAAATTACTCCACAAGGATATTAATACCAGTACATGTTTACCTTGTGGAAATTTTTAGGTCCCCAATGAGGAAACAGACATCATGCCGAATGAATCATCAATACATCATGCAGAATTATGTTTTCTATGATGGCGAGATTAGGTACTTTTGTAAATATGTAAGTGATTTTGCATTGTTCTCCAGACTCTTACTAATTAGCGAGTTAAACTGTTGCAACTGTGTAAAGTGTTGGGTTTTTCTTGAGCATGAGAAACTAGTTTTTTTTTTTTTTTTATTGTCTTGTCAATAAATGTAGAGGGTTTTCCATTTTGTGTTTGTGTTGATTGTAACTAGAAAATTAAGATATTATTTTTAATACAATTTTAAATTGCCTAAACTAAATTTCAACTTCATTGCTAGAGATATGACATTTAAATACATTGAAATGACATTTAGGTATATTTTAGTTCACATTAATTGCTTATTCAGAAGAACATATTTCAAAGTACATATAAAATATACTAAAGTCCCACTTAAGTGTTTCAAAAATATCACTCAAACGTTCAACTAATTGCATTTAATGTAATGTTAAACTGTAAAATATTTGAAATAAATTACAAATATCATGCATTTAGGTGGTCGAAAACATTACATGTAATTTATGCTTAAGTGTATTGTTAACTGACAGTAAAGTATATTTTAGTTAACATTAATTGCTTGTCAGTACATTATTAGTACACTTTAAATGTATTTAAGCAATTATGAAAGCACATATAAATATATGCTAAAAAGTTTAACTTAAGTGGTTTAAAAAAATCACTCAAAAGTTCAACTTATTGCATTTAATATCACTTTAAATTGTGATACATTTGGAGTTATTTTCAAATACAATTTATTTAAGCGTTGAAAATAACACATTTAATTTGCAATTATGTGTGTTATTTTAAAGTATATTATTTATGCAATAAGTACACTTTATAAAAGTATACTTAAGTGCACTTATTTTTCACAAGGGGATGCATGGTTTCTAACATATTTACATTGTAAAACCCAATTTATTTATATATAATTACTAGTGGATGCACTATACTTTTATTGCTTAGAAAGTGACCAATAATCTGTGACCAATATTTTACATGTAGAGTGCGCTCTCCAAACTATTTCTCAAGCGCATTCTCTCATCCCCGCTGCACGTGAATATTACAACAACACTACAGAGACCTGAGGAAAAGCGGGGATTAAAGTCCAAAACCTGACTTGAAATAACATAACAAATGAATTGGGGCTAAAACAGTTCCAAAAAACGACAAATTAAGTTCACACAATCTAATTTGTGGATGCTTATTCTTAAGCAGCCCTTAATGTCGATCATGGATCAAATCGATCCACCATGGCAAACAGCGAATATATTTGTGCTGTTTAATCCATTTGTATTTCCCTCAGTGCATAACTGACATGTCACAAGTATATTTTACATCTGAAAATGTTAGATATAAAGATATATAAGTCATGCAAATATAGAAATGTTGCTGTCAGGAGTGGGCAAGACTTACGCGAGTGAATGAGCACTGCTGCGCGCATGCACGGTAAACAGGCTGAATGCAATAATTGAGTCAAATATACATTTTGCTAAAATATTTGTTATTGGACATTAAATTAGCCTTTTGTAGAATTTTAAACATACACATAAGTGTATTTTTATGATATCAGATAACTGTAAAGCGACTATTGTAATGGGTAAATAAAATGTAATCTAACACAGTCCTAATTACTAAGCTCAGATGCGTTAATGTGTGTTTCTTATAGCAGTTAAAGTTTACTTTTAATTTAGTGACTTTAACTTTTAGTTCATTGATTGTAATGCTTTAAAGAGCAATGTTAGATTGTAAAATGTTCTAATGTTCTGTTATCTGTTATAACTATAAATGGCACAGCTATCATGAAACCAGAGAGAAAACCTGCATGGCTATAATATTATGTGAGAGAGTCAATGGTGATATCATTGCATTCCTTTTGGTCAGTGCTAGAGCAGCTCAGCTTAGCCTGACAGTTAGCCCGCCCTGGACCAGGTTAGTTTTCCAGCATAAGTTACCACAGTGACTGAGGTTGATCTAGGTTAAATTAGCTTTCTGGAACTAAATCACTTGACAATGAGTCAGACTAACTGAAATAAGTCTGGTCTATTTGGTAAACTTGTTTTATGAAACAGGCCTCGAGGCATTAGAAGTCAGAAGACACATAAGTTAATTTATGATTTGCTGTATGTCTGAACCAAAGAAATAAAAGCGATCATATTTTTTTCCATTGCATCGAATCGCATTGTTTTGAATCGAATCTAATTGAAATCGGATCGCACTGCATCGCAATGGGGTGAATAACATCTCATAGCATCACACCACTACCTGCTTCATATGTATATTCAATATATCGTATTGTTGGCTATAAAATTCAGCCAAACGCAATCAATGAGAGAAGCACTTTCTAGCAGTCACTGTAGCTGTGACATTCAAAAAACACTAAAGTGCTGGTTTTGAAAAAGAACGCACCATCAAAATGTATCAATTAATAAGATGCCAAGTGAATTATTATTCGTTTATATATATATATATATATATATATATTGAGTTTTGAGGGCAACAAATAAAATTACTGCTACAGAAAACACATTTGTGTATTTTTACTTTTCACTCAAAACTTTATAATTACTAAAATGTGATGAGACTCACTGTAGTTTCTCCAGTTTACAGCGTGGATCCTCCAGTAGAGCAGAGAGCAGCTTCACTCCTGAGTCTCCTGGTTTATTATTGCTCATATCCAGTTCTGTCAGGTGTGAGGGGTTTGATCTCAGAGCTGAAATCAGAGCAGCACAGCCTTCCTCTCCAATACTGCAGTTACACAGCCTGCAGAGAGTGAAGAACATGAAAGATCTCTGAGATTGTCTTTAAACTTTAGGGTAAGAGTCTGTTTGTGTGACATGTAAAAAAACATCCTCTGTGTGTGTGTGTTTGGATGTGCACTGCTTTTCTCTCTCACACACCAGAATCGGTGCTACAGAGATTTTAACTTGTCATCACAAACTAAGAAACTAATATAAATGCGGTCTACTCCCACACAATTCCCAATTTTGATAATTAAATAGTTTATAGTTTTCACTCTTCAACTTTTGTAGTACTATATTAGTGATAATGTTAAAATAAGAGTAACTTATTTTAAGAGTAATTTTAGTATAGCTATGATAAATTAAAATTATTTATATATTAAACAGTATATTAGAAATATATAAATGTTGCCAGTACAAACAAAACACAAAGTGAAAAATAACTGTGAAAAATGACTTTAAATTTTTTTATTTATCCAGACAAATTAATTATAGGTATGACACTGGCAGTTAGATTTTTTAGTTATTAAAATTATCTACATTAAAAAACGTAAATTTTACTGTACTCTGCCTTTGAATTGTCTGCAAAAAAGTGAGAAGTCACACCATGGCAAAGGCAGTAACTTCCATGTTATATACAATATTTGGTTGCTGATCTCCATTTACAAAATCATTTTGGTAACACCTGTGTAAAATCTAGAGATCATTGGCCATCTCATAGGCTATAACATTTACTAATGTGACTGTATTGTTTTTCTGACCGTAACAAGCAGACAAAAAAGTAAAAAATGTAAGTGGATAGCACTTTGCAACCAATTTATTTAAAGTGTTCACTAACGTTAAATGATGCAACACATAGCCTAATTTATTTTCCATTGAATTGAATTAAAATATCTTAACATAAAAGGATGACTTGTGGATTGATGTGAACAGTATTGCCGGAGGGGCTCCTTCTCCGGTTAATCCATACCACTCGTGAAAAAAAGTTTGTCACAATCCTAAGTATATATCAAATGCACATACATGTCCGAATAATGCAGTTTATCACTTTAACTTCTGTGTGATATTATGAATCTTCACTTTAATGGATTACACCATAACAATTAACAATTTGTACAGCCACACAGTCCATGTCGTCATTACTGTCTCAGCACAGTCATTTTCTTTGTCTCTTCCTCCCATTCCTTTGACCAGGGGAGAACTGGCCATCTGGACATTCTGGAGAAGTCCAGAACAGCCGTCCATCCAGCGGCCGTCGGCCTGGCTGGTTCATCATCAAAGAAAAAGTGTCAGATTAAGTGATGCGGAGTGTCTATTTACACTAATTCTGCCCACCAACGTGTGATTGGGCTCGTCAAGATAACAAAGGACGTCTAATGATTGTCAGCTCCAGTGGCGCAGATGGTAAAACATGTGTAATATACTCCTATTCATGCGATCGATCTGGTTTGATTCTGCCTTTTGGTGAACTTTTTTTTCTTCCTTTTTGAAATTTCAAATCACATCAGAAAAGCATTTTTTTTTTAATAAAAATAAAGGAAATAATACAAAAGTTGAAAATAAAGTCTCGGGTAGTGTTAGGGTAGGTGTAGGGAGGGCTTTATTGTCCCAATAAGGTGGCATCCATTTAATAATTTGAATAAATATTTACACTCACTCAATAAGTTACTATTTTATAATGTTTTATAATGCATTGCAATTCTGAGGTGCAGATAATTGCCAATATTTGCAATAAGTAGTATAAATAGCAGAACACCCTGCTATTTTAACAGTGTAAATAGAATCTATAGCTATTTGCACTTGGTGTAAATAGCATATATCACTAAGAAAATGTTATTTTCACCTAGTGCAAATAGCCACTGCATAAAGTGATTCTACAATGGGTTACATTTGAGATATGGAGTTAGAAAATACAGTAAATTAAGTTGCCTATAAGGTGATTAGTCTGATTAACATGACACACACAAAGATTATAGGTGCATCTCAATAAATTAGAATGTCGTGGAAAAGTTAATTTATTTTAGTAATTCAACTCAAATTGTGAAACTCGTGTATTAAATATATTCAATGCACACAGACTGAAGTAGTTTAAGTCTTTGGTTAAAACTCAACTCAAAACACCTGCATATATTTCCTGAGCCTTCAAAATGGTCTTTCAGTTTGGTTCACTAGGCTACACAATCATGGGGAAGACTGCTGATCTGACAGTTGTCCTGAAGACAATCAATGACACCCTTCACAAGGAGGGTAAGCCACACACATTCATTGCCAAAGAAGCTGGCTGTTCACAGAGTGCTGTATCCAAGCATGTTAACAGTAAGTTGAGTGTAAGGAAAAAGTGTGGAAGAAAAAGATGCACAACCAACCAAGAGAACTGCAGCCTTATGAGGATTGTCAAGCAAAATCTATTCAAGAATTTGGGTGAACTTCACAAGGAATGGACTGAGGCTGGGGTCAAGGCATCAAGAGCCACCACACACAGATGTGTCAAGGAATTTGGCTACAGTTGTCATCAGAGGCGTCTTACCTGGGCTAAGGAGAAGAAGAACTGGACTGTTGCCCAGTGGTCCAAAGTCCTCTTTTCAGATGAGAGCAAGTTTTGTATTTCATTTGGAAACCAAGGTCCTAGAGTCTGGAGGAAGGGTGGAGAAGCTCATAGCCCAAGTTGCCTGAAGTTCAGTGTTAAGTTTCCACAGTCTGTGATGATTTGGGGTGCAATGTCATCTGCTTGTGTTGGTCCATTGTGTTTTTTGAAAACCAACGTCACTGCACCCGTTTACCAAGAAATATTGGAGCACTTCATGCTTCCTTCTGCTGGCCAGCTTTTTAAAGATGCTGATTTCATTTTCCAACAGGATTTGGCACCTGCCCACACTGCTAAAAGCACCAAAAGTTGTTAAATGACCATGGTGTTGGTGTGCTTGACTGGCCAGCAAGCTCACCAGACCTGAACCCCATAGAGAATCTATGGGGTATTGTCAAGAGGAAAATGAGAAACAAGAGACCAAAAAATGCAGATGAGCTGAAGGCCACTGTCAAAGAAACCTGGACTTCCATACCACCTCAGCAGTGCCACAAACTGATCACCTCCATGCCACGCCGAATTGAGGCAGTAATTAAAGCAAAAGGAGCCCCTACCAAGTATTGAGTACATATACAGTAAATTAACATACTTTCCAGAAGGCCAACAATTCGTTAAAATGTTAAATGTGAGCCAAAATCATCACAATTAAAAGAACCAAAGACTTAAACTACTTCAGTCTGTGTGTATTGAATTTATTTAATACACGAGTTTAACAATTTGAGTTGAATTACTGAAATTAATAAACTTTTCCACGACATCCTAATTTATTGAGATGCACCTAATTACTCAAATTGAAGGATTCTGGTCTTTCAGGTTTCTAGATTCTAGGTTTATGTTTCTCATTGTCATATTATACATTTTGCATTCTTCTCTTTTTATGTAGTTTTCAAGTATTTTAGTTCATACAATAATATATATTTATTTTAATCCATGCTGAATTTGTTTTTTACAAAAAACTGCACATAATTTGTAATGGTTACTGATTTATAATGATAATTGCATTGATTGTAGTGGAAACTGTAATGGTGCCTTTTGGTCTCTATGGTAATTGGACGTTTAAAAAAAAAAACTAAATCCTAATGTAATATGTCCCAAAACACACTACAGGAAACCATTATTTAATTGTTTTAATGGTTAAAAGTTGATAGTTTGTAATGTTTGTATTTGTAGTGGAAATCCTTAGAATTTCTGTGATGGTTTCTATTGTCTTTGTCAGCAGGGTCACCATGGATTTTGTGATGTTATTTGCCATAAATGCGACAGGCTTGCTGCAATATTGTGAGATATAGCGACTGTTTGTTCTGTAGTTGTGGTGGGCTATTTGTGAGAAAATCCAGGGCCGCTTTTTTACTCCCAGTCCGTCCCTGCCTTTGACCAATCACATCACTGTCCTATCCAAACTGATGTGTTATGCCCCCAATCAGAGTCCAAATAACCTTCATACACATTTAACAAAATTAAGCGGACATTTCAATACACATGAGAAGTACTCATGCACAGTACTCATGCATGTCACAGTATATGTCACAGACCTTTTGTTGTGTTTTATTCAGTTCTCTCTTTCCTGCCCCATTTTGCTTTAACCAATCAGTTCCTGTTGTTAACCTTCACCAGTCTTCACCTCATTAGTCTCATTATTTAAGGTCCCTCTTTAGTTAACCCGGGTCAGTTTTTGGTGTTTTTGGTGTTTTACTGTGCGTGCGCCTGTTCTTCTGCCATTAAAATTCTCACATGCTACACATGTAAAATAAAAAAATCACATTGTAATACACGATGACTTGGGAATAGACTTTGTTAACTTATCTTTAATGGTTCATTTAGAAATTATACTTACAATCTTGTTTAATGGTTCATTTAGACTTATACTTACAATGTTGTTTAATTGTCTATAAGTATATATTTAAACATACATTTGTCTTTGGTACATTTAGTATAATCACTGTATTTGGTAATTTACATTTCGATTCTAAAAGAAATTGTTTACCCAAAAACATAACTTGACGTAATTTACTTCCCTGCATGTCATTCCAAACACCTATGACCTTCTTTCTTCTGTAGAGTACAATAGATTATATTTTAAACATTGTTGCATCCAAAGTTTTGGTACCATTGCTTTCCATTGTGCGGATAAAAATATTTCTGAAAATATCTTCTTTTATGTTCCACAGAATAAATTCATACTGTTTTTAATATTCAAGTATTTTATTTTTTGGTTAACTATCCCTTTAACATGATTTTTTATTTTATTTGGCAGTATTTTGACACAGTTTTTTTTTGTTCAATAATATAATAACACTCACAGTAGTTTCTCCAGTTTACAGTGTGGATCCTTTAGTAGAGCAGAGAGCAGCTTCACTCCTGAATCTCCTGGTTTATTGCCATTCAGATCCAGTTCTGTCAGGTGTGAGGGGTTTGATCTCAGAGCTGAAATCAGAGCAGCACAGCCTTTCTGTGTAATACCACAGCAGGAAAGACTGCAGAGAATATACAGAAAAATGTACAATTAGTTATTAATGTCTCTTGTGTTCAATGTAATTGCTGAAAAACACAGATGTAATACATTCAGATTGTAATACATCATAGTCATATGGGAATCACCAGCAGGTTGTTAAAAGTAACACCAAAGCAGTGTTAGAGTTAACTAGGTACTTAAGTAGTTAATTAAGTGATGATGGTTTGATTATTGATGAAACCTGATGATAACAAGCAGAATCACTGAATGAAAGAGAAACACGAGAACTATAACTGACAACAACTACAGCATTAGATTAAATCAACTGAAAAGACATGAAATCTCTCTTATTACAAACCAGACTGACTTTGTTTCTCTTATTAGTCTACAGTTCTGAGAATTAAAGGGTTTAGATGTTGTTTTATTGAAAATGTTTGGTTACCATTATGGTGATTAGTGTTACTTGGGCAGTTTAACTCGTGGCTGTTATGTTTGTGGTATTTATAACAGTGTTTATGAAAACATAAAACATTTGTTACAATAGAAACCATAAACAAGAGTGATAATGTGATATGGTTTACACCATCATGAAGTCTAGTCCAACTACTAACCGAAAGTAGCTGTTCATTAAGTTATTTTCGCCAACAGAACCTTCATGCCACAGAGCAGATATTTTAAACTTGAAATTTTAAACACATTGGGGGAAAAATGGACACACCCACAGAGATCTAGAACTCAAGACCCAGCAAGTATCTGCACTGTAAACTAATGTAATAAATAGCTGTCTGACATCCTAGGTGAAAAGAATGTACTAAAAGTGCTAATTTTGTACTTAAGATACAAAAATTACTATTTATTACTTAAAATAATATTGAGAATGTCTAAGTGTACTCATCTGTGCTATTTTGAGACACCAAGAATCTAAAATGTGCTTTTACATACTATCTCTGTATTACAATATGTATTTGGTAAACCTGATGAAAGTGCTCTAGTTATTGGCGATTCTATTGTACGGAACGTGAAAATAGAGACATCAGCCACCATAGTCTATTGTTTACCAGGAGCCAGAGCGCCTGACATCTTGGCAAATTTAAAAGTGTTGGATAATGCTAAACGTAAATTCAGTAAGATTATTATTCACGTCGGCGCTAATGATGTTCGACTACGCCAGTCGGAGATCTCTAAAACATAATGTTAAAGAGGTGTGTGAACTTGCAAATACGATGTCAGACACTGTAATATGCTCTGACCTGCTCCCTGCTTACCGGGGCGATGAGATTCATAGAAGACTGTTGTCATTCAATGGCTGGATGTCTCAGTGGTGCCCGCAGAATAACATAGGTTTTATAGAGAACTGGACTAGTTTTTGGGGCAGACCTGACCTGTTGAAAAGACATGGTCTTCATCCCTCCTGGGGTGGTGCCGCTCTTCTCTCTAGATATATGGCACATAGTATTAGAGTTCGTACTTGGCTAACTGGGGCCCAGGTCAGGAAGCAGACAGACTGGCTAAACCAACGTCTGCTTGCCGCCTCGCATCACAGAAGTCAGTTAATTCTCAGCACATAGAGACCCTTTCACCTAGATATCACACTATAGAGACTGTGTCTGTTCCCCGAACTAGAAAATACAAAAAACGTCCAAACCAGTCTATGAGTAACAACTTAATCGATGTTCAACAAATGAAAAATGTATATAACACAGAGAAACAAATGATAAAACTTGGCTTATTGAATATCAGGTCCCTTTCTACGAAAGCGCTTTTTGTAAATGATGTGATCACTGATCATAAACTAGATGTGCTCTGTTTGAAAGAAACCTGGCTAAAACCAGATGAATACATTATTTTAAATGAGTCTGCCCCCCAAGATTACTATTACAAAAATGAGCCGTGTCCAAAAGGCAAAGGGGGAGGTGTTGCTACAATTTATAGCAATACTCTCAGTATTTCTCAGAAGACAGGCTTTAAGTATAACTCCTATGAAGTAATGGTGCTTCATATAACATTATCTAGAGAAAAAAGTATTAATGATAAATCGCCTGTGATGTTTGTACTGGCTACTTTATACAGGACACCAGGGCACCATACAGACTTTATTAAAGAATTTGGTGATTTTCCATCAGAGTTAGTGCTGGCTACAGATAAAGTCTTAATTGTTGGTGATTTTAATATCCACGTTGATAATGAAATAGATGCATTAGGATCAGCATTCTTAGACATTCTGAACTATATCAGGGTTAGACAACATGTGTCAGGACCTACTCATTATCGAAATCATACTTTAGATTTAATACTGTCACATGGAATTGATGTTAATAGGGTTGAAGTTCTGCAGCAAAGCAATGATATATCAGATCACTATCTAGTCTTGTGTAAACTCCATATAGCTAAAGCTGTAAATTCAACTCATTCTTACAAATATGGTAGAACCATCACTTCTACCACAAAATACTGCTTTGTAAGTAATCTTCCTGATTTATCTAAATTCCTCAACATATCCAACGGTGCAGAAAAACTTGATGATGTTACAGTATACAGTATAATGAGCACACTCGCACCCTAAAGAGAGCAGCCCGGAAAATTGAGCACAGCTGGAGGAAAACAAAACCAGAGGTATTTCGTATGGCTTGCCGGGAAAGTACCCTATCCTACAGAAAAGCATTAAAAACTGCTAGATCTGATTACTTTTCGTCTCTTTTATAAGAAAACAAACATAACCCCAGGTATTTATTCAATACAGTGGCAAAATTAACTAAAAATAAAACATTAACTGGTGTTGACAATTCCCAACAGCACAGCAGTTATGACTTTATTAACTTTTTTTTACTTCCAAAATCAATACTATTAGAGATCAAACTGTGACCATGCAGCTGCCAGCTTCAGTATCCCATCAAATTGTGCACCATAGATCCCCTGAGGAACAATTCCACTCATTCTCTACTATAGGAGAGGAAGAGTTGTATAAACTTGTTAAATCAGCTAAACCAACAACATGTATGTTAGACCCTATTCAATCTAAACTACTAAAAGAGGTGCTTCCAGAAGTCATAGATCCTCTTTTGGCTATTATTAATTCATCATTGGCATTAGGGTATGTCCCCAAAACCTTTAAATTGGCTGTTATTAAGCCTCTCATTAAAAAAACACAACTTGACCCCAAAGATCTAGTTAATTACAGACCGATCTCGAACCTCCCTTTTCTGTCAAAGATACTAGAAAATTTAGCATCCTCACAATTATATTCCTTCTTAGAGAAATATGATATCTGTGAGGATTTCCAGTCAGGATTTAGACCATCTCATAGTACTGAGATTGCTCTCATTAGAGTGACAAATGACATGCTCTTATCATCTGATCGTGGTTGTATCTCTCTATTAGTGCTCCTGGATCTTAGCGCTATGTTTGACACTATCGATCACAACATTCTTTTGAATAGACTTGAAAACTCTGTTGGCATTAGTGGAAGTGCATTAGCATGGTTCAAATCTTACCTATCTGACCGCCATCAATTCGTAGCAGTGAATGAAGAGGTATCATATCGATCACAAGTGCAGTATAGATGACCTCAAGGCTCAGTACTAGGGCTGTTACTTTTCACTCTTTACATGTTACCCTTGGGAAATATCATCAGGAAACTCGGGGTTAGCTTTCACTGTTATGCCGATACTCAGCTCTATATTTCTTTGCGGCCCGGTGAAACACACCAAATTGAGAAACTTATGGAATGCATAGTCGATGTAAAAAACTGGATGACGAATAATTTCTTACTACTGAATTCTGAAAAAAACAGAGGTGTTAATTATCGGACCTAAACACCACACAAGTAATAACCTAGAACACTGTCTAACACTTGATGGCTGCTCTCTCGATTCTTCATCATCAGTCAGGAACCTAGGTGTGCTATTTGATAGCAATCTCTCCTTTGACAGCCATGTTTCTAACATTTGTAAAACGGAATTTTCTCATCTTAAAAAATTATGTAGTAAATGTATTACAATTACAGAATTTAAGATAGAAATTAACTTAGACATTATGCAAAACATGTTATTTTAATTAAAATATTGGTATCAATATTGGGGACCCTTTGTCCCATGCTTTTGAATCTTTTGCCTTGAGTGTGAGATAATAGGCCGCCTTATATATGTATATATTTTACTTAGGAAGTTGAATTATTAATTTGGCTGAAACATCAGAGAGGACAACTGCTTTTATTCCAATTGTACTTTAATACTGTGTGGAAATGAGATAAGCACTTTCTAGTAGTCACTGTAGCTGTGAGTTTAAAATAAAAAAAACAGTAAAGTGCTGGTTTTGAAAAAAATGTCCCATCAAGATATGTCAATTAAGAAGATGCTGAATAAGTTATTTTTATTTCTTTATTTAAATAAATTATATATATATATATATATATATATATATATATATATATATATATATTAAAGAGTTTTGAACTAATGGTGAGAGGGCAGCAAACAAAACTTCTCCTACAGAAAACACATTGGTGTAATTATTTTTTTTTTTTACTCGAAACCTTACAATTATTGAGATGCGATGAGACTCACTGTAGTTTCTGCAGTTTACAGTGTGGGTCCTCCAGTAGAGCAGAGAGCAGCTTCACTCCTGAGTCTCCTGGTTTATTAAAGCTCAGATTCAGTTCTCTCAGGTGTGAGGGGTTTGATCTCAGAGCTGAAATCAGGGCAGCACAGCCCTCCTCCCCAATACTGCAGTAACGCAGCCTGCAGAGAGTAAAGAACATTAATAATGTGAACAGTGATTTCTCTGTGTGTGTGTGTGTGTGGGCATGTTTATGTGGTTTATGAGGACACAAATTTGTATAATGACATGGGTATGACATAGGTATTACAAGGAGAAGGTGATTTATGAGGACATTTTCAGTGTCCCCATAATTTAAAACGCTTAAAAATCATACAGAGTGAGTTTTTTTGAGGGAAAATAGAAATACACCGTCTCCTGTGAGGGCTAAGTTTAGGTTTTGTAGGGTAGGTGTAGGGCAATAGCACATACGGTTTGTACAGTATAAAAACCATTACACCTATGGAAGTCCCGTAAACCATAAAAAAAACAACGTGTGTGTGTGTGTGTGTGTGTGTGTGTGTGTGTGTGTGTGTGTGTGTGGTGTGTGTGTGTGTGTGTGTGTGTGTGTGTGTGTGTGTGTGTGTGTGTGTGTGTGTGTGTGGGTGTGTGTGTGTGTGTGTGTGTGTGTGTGTGTGTGTGTGTGTGTGAGAGAGAGAGAGAGAGAGAGAGAGAGAGAGAGAGCGAGACATAAATAAATATGTATCTACTGATAATTTAAATTACACTATTACACTGATGATTAAAATTACATTTATATTAATCCATTAAAAGTTTAAACTTAATAAAAGCCATAAATTTACAAATACAAGCCCCTCCCCAGCACTGTGGAAACAACAACTGAAGATTTGATTTTTTGGCAGGTTTGAAAAAACACCCCAACCGCCCTGAAACCCTTAACAACCATACACCTCCAGAACCCCCCTCTCCCCACACCTGACAAAATAAGTAAGATGATGCGGCAGTCTTCATAAAGACCAAAAGAAGGAAAGCACCAGGCCAGACGGTGTTCACCAGCCTGCCTTAATCTGTGCAGGAGCCCCATTCACACTTCTTCAACAGTCACTGGAGCTGTGCAAAGTCCCCTTTCAAACGCTACTCTCCCTGTCCCAAAGAAACCCAAAATTACTGGATTTACTACAGACCTGTGGCTCTACGTCTGTGGTCATGAAATCATTTGAAAGACTTGTTTAAGGCCTCCAGCTACTGGACCCCCTGCAGTTTGCCTAAGAGCATAATCTGTGGATATGCAGTTAACATGGACTGCATTACTCTGCAGATCTGGACAGACAGGGACTATGTGAATCCTGTTTGTACTATTCTTTTAACACATCTCCCGGACATCCTTCAAATAAACACACAGCTCTCCGTCCCTACTCCGTTGTCAGTGGAACAGCTCCTGCACAGGCAGCAGCTGTAGTGGGAAAATCCTCCAGCACCCGCACCACCAGCACTGGAGCCCTAGGGCTGCGTTCTCTCCCCACTGCTCTTCTCCCTCTACACGAAGACTGCACATCTAAAGACCCCTGAATCATTTGCAGACGACACCACACTACGGCCTCATTCAGCGGCGAGAGTCTGCCTAAGACAGGAGGTTAAGGAGTGGCTTCTGGTGCACTTAACAACCTGAGTTAACACGCTCAAAACTGGAGATTCGTGGATTAGAGAAACCCCCCCGCTCTCCCCCCATCACCATCATGAAAAGCACGGTGACTCAGTGGATTCAGTTCTGGGCACCACATCTCCAGGACCTGAAGTGACACTCACATAGATCCATTGGGAAAGGCCCAGCAGAGGTTTACTTCCTTCGATGAGGAAGTTCAACCTCAGAGCTGCTGAAATCACTCTGATCATCGAATCATCCTCTGCACTCATTAACTGCTGGTTCAGCTCAGCTACCAATCTGACCTGAAGACTGCGGAGGGTAGTCCGGACTGCAGCGAATGGAAACCCTCCTACTCTCCAAGACTGCATCCAGAGAAAAAGGGCTGGCATACTCTGGACCCGAATCCAAATCCCTCTTTGAACTGCTGCCGTCTGGTCGAGACAAGCTGAGCAACAGAAGACCAGACACAGGAACAGTTTCTTCCCCCAAGCAAGCATCTCATGAACACCTACATTAACGTGGAACACACAACACTTTAATATATACCACCACACATATATAAAATATATTTAATTTTTTTCCATTTCAAATTTGCAAGTCAGACCTTACACACATGAATGTCTGTATGTAGTGTTTTTGCATTGTATATTGCTATTGAATTTGTAATTGTTATTTTGTTGTCTGTGTCCTGTCCCGTGCTGTCATTCTGTTGCAGTGGATGTACTAACAATTCCTCGTATGTGTAACATACCTGGCCAATAAAGCCATTCTGATTCTGATTCATTCTGAAAACTGAAGAATTTGGTCATTTAATACTGATATGAATTATGATTATCTGTTGAATCTCAGGAGTATTGTGTATTTTCATACTCTGTTTTGGATTTACAAAGTTGTTAGAGTAAGTTAATAATCAATTTATCATTACAGAAAGACATTCAATACAAATATAAACTCACTGATTCCTCCAGTTTACAGTGTGATATTTAGTACAGAAAAGCAGCTATGAGTCTCCTGGTTCATTATAGTTCAATTCAGTTCTGTCAGGTGTGAGGGTTTGATCTAGAGCTGAATGAGCAGCACAGCCTCTGTGTAATACTGCATGGAAAGACTGCAGAGAATTACAGAAAAATGAAATATTATATAGTTTTAATATATATATTATATATATAATATATATATATAATATATATATATGTTTATTATGTAATTGCTGAAAAACATAGATGTACTATACAGTGCCCTCCAAAAGTATTGGAACAGTAAAGTCAAAGTAGAGTCAAGACATTTACAAATATGATTACAATACGAATATGAGACAAAACTACTGAATGTCACATTTTATTATTAGCCATTTCAACACACAGATGATTTACCAGCTTAGAAGCTCTAAGCACTTCAAGGTTCAAGGTTTCTTTATTCGTCACATAATAAATTATACAGGGTATAATTAGAAGTGAAATGTAATCGAATCAGGTCCGCTCAGTGGACAGTGCAAAATTATAAAAATAAAAAAAATTATATAAAGTAACACAACACGAGAGCATATATATGGTAAAAGAAGAGAAATAAGAGTAAAATGTGCAATGAAATAAAAAGTGCAAAACAATAAGATGAGCAAAACAATAAGATGTGCAAAAAACAATAAGATGTGCAAAAAAACAATAAGATGTGCAAAAAACAATAAGATGTGCAAAAAAACAGTGTACTGGGACTTAATAAATAGTAATGTGAATAAGAGGGATGTGCAGACGGGTTGTTCAGGGTATTGTACATAAGCAGCAATATTTGAGAATATTTACAGTTAACAATGAGTCTTGTGAATGTTTATGAGACTGGGTTTGTGTTTAGGAGCCTGATGGCCTGAGGGAAGAAGCTCCTCCTCAGTCTTTTGGTTTTTGCCATCATGCTCCTGAAGCGCTTGCCAGATGGCAGTAAACAGAAAAGATGGTTACCGGGGTGAGTTGAGTCTTTGATGATTTTAGCAGCTCTGCTTTTGCAGCGTTTGAGGTAGATGACCTGCAGAGAGGGGAAAGCAGACCCTGAGATGCGCTCAGCTAAGCGCACGACTCTCTGTAGAGCTTTGCAGTCCTGGTTTGAGGAATTTCCATACCACACTGAGATGCACTGAGTCAATACGCTTTCTATGGCCCCAGAATAGAAAGTTTTCAGGATAGCTGGTGAGACCCTGAATTTCCTCAGCTGTCGCAGATGGTACAGTCTCTGCCTGGCTTTCTTAACCTGTGTTTGAATGTGTGTAGTCCAAGTTAGGTCCTCGGAGATGTTTACACCGAGGTACTTGAAGCTACTCACCCTCTCCACAGGGGTCCCACTGATCATAAGAGGAGTGTAGGGCCGCTGCTGTCTCTTCCTGAAGTCCACGATCAGCTCCTTAGTTTTGCTCACGTTCAGAGAGAGACAGTTTGACAGTTTGACAGTTTGTCTACTTTTAGAGTTTCATCCCCCGATCTGATGTGAGCATAAGTATTGGAACAGTTGCCTCACAGGTCTAAGTGATCAGCTGTGTCCTGATGCATTAATTCTTCAGGTATTAAAAGCAGGGAATGTGTTGTATCAGTTATATCCATTACTTCTGTATTCTGAATCTTGCATTTGATGATGACACACTCAAACCAGGATGAAGATGAGGGAGCTGACTTGTAGAGAAAAGCAAGCAATTTGGATGCTAAGAGAAAAAAAGGAAGTCAATAAAGCTATAGCAAAAACAAAGGGCATGGAGGAATCAAGAGTTTGGAAACCACCAGCGACATCAGCACCAACAACGACCTGATCGGCTGAGAAAACAACAGTAGTTGATGACAAACAAATCATAAAAGCTGTGAAAATGAACCCTAAAAGACGTATCTGTATAATCACCAACAACTTCCAGAAAGCTGGGGTGATGCTCTGACAATCTTCTGTCCTCAGGAGACTTTGACACAGAATTACAGATGCTACACCGCAAGATGCAAACCTCAGACAGCAACAAAAATAGAAAGGCAAGATTAGAGTTAGCAAAAAGCACAAAGGTTAGCCAGACGAGTTTTGGAACTGTGTTTATACAAATGATGATACAAAGATGAACCTTTATCTAAGTGATGGGAAAGCAAAAATGTGGAGAAAAAAGGGAACTGCAAAAGATCCCAAGCATACAGCCTCATCTGTAAAGCATGGTGGAGGTGGTGTCATGGCATGGGCATGCGTGGCTGTCTCTGGAACAGGCCCTTTTAA
Source organism: Ptychobarbus kaznakovi (assembly GCA_027422405.1). Taxonomy (NCBI): domain Eukaryota; kingdom Metazoa; phylum Chordata; class Actinopteri; order Cypriniformes; family Cyprinidae; genus Ptychobarbus; species Ptychobarbus kaznakovi. Next base: position 26,652 of record JAPDDN010000603.1, read on the forward strand.
CTTTACTGATGACTTAATGTATGTTGACATTAGCAGAATGAATTTGGAAGGGTATAAATGTTCCTGTGGCTCAGTGGTAGAGCATTGCGTTAGCAGCGCAAAGGTTGTGGGTTCGATTCCCAGGGAACACACATACTGACAAAAAATGTATAGCCTGAATGTAAGTCGCTTTGGATAAAAGCGTCTGCTAAATGCATAAATAAAAAAATTTAATCAAAATAAAACCATCTTGCCTACCAATACTCAAGAAAATGCCACCAGATTCATTGGGAAGTGCTTCATATTGCATCGGGACAATGACCCAAAACACCCTGCCAGTTCAGTCAAGGAATTTATAAGGTCAAAGAAATGGAAAGTCATAGATTGCCCAAGTCAATCTCCAGCTTTAAATCCGATTGAACATGAATTTCACCAGCTGAAGAGGAGAGTAAAGGCAGAAACTCTCCAAAACAAGCAACAATTGGGATTGGCTGCATTAAAGGCTGGAAAAAGTATTCCAAAGGATGAGACCGAGTCTGGTGATGTCTATGGGTCATAGACTCACTACTGTGACTGTGCGCAAGCGATCTGCAACCAAATAATAGCTTTTAATATTTTATATCTGCCTTATGTTCAACTGTCTCAATACGTATGCTCACATCAATTAGTGAGATTAACTCTAAAAGTGCTGTTTTTTTTATTTGGTAAAAAATGTATGTGTTGAAGCCAATAATAATAATAATGATAAAATGTGACATTCTGTAGTTTTGTCTCATATTCATATTTTAATCATATTTGCAAATGTCCCTTGACTCCACAGCCAATAGAGATATTTTGTCTATACTGTTCCAATACTTATGGAGGGGACTGTATATCATACATATCAATTATCAAACCAGGCACTCTAGGTTGTAACTCGGATTCCCATTTTAATAGACTACAGACCCAAACTGAAAAGACTTCAGATTTGGCATAACAAGTAGGACTCGTGAATTTTCCCAAAACTTCTTGAGTCTTAACCCGAAGAAGGTTATATTAATTTTAATTTGTATTCAACATGTTTATAGTGGGCCGGTACAGGCAGTGTAGAAATGCAATATTTTTTTTCTGACTTAATACTGAATTTGGCTTCATTCTTCATTTTTTTTTTTTTGGGGTTGAAAATTGATAAAGAGTTTGAATATTTGATCCCCACATGTAGACAGACATCAAAACACAATTTTCCACTGATTGGTCAACCAAAGATTAACCCATGCTGTACAAACACTTTGATAACTGTTACACGTCTATACAATTTGTCACATTATAACTGATGCCTCAACTGCCTCAAAATAAAGCTTAACTCCTGGGAAGTTGTGTAAAGTGTTAGTGCTGTACAGTTTGTTTGTTTGTTCTTTTAGGACTGTATTTTCCAGAATTAATGTGCTTGGTAACACTTTAGTCTAGGGGCCAATTCTCATAATTTGTCACGGTGCACACACGAGGAGGATAACAGGAACACGTAGACGAGGAGTAAACTCAAATAATAGTCTTTAATGTAGACAAACAAGGCTGGGCAGGACAAGGCAAGGCTGACACAGACAGGAACACCGGGGAGTAATGAGTAGACCAGACGCCACGAAACTGAACAGGTAGAAACTAAAATACACATGCTAATAACACAAACACAGCTGGAACAGACTTAACTAATAATCACATTAAACAAGGACAGGAAACAAACAATATATGGACACAAGAGGCAGGAACACATGACACACACGACAGAGGACTGACATAACTCCCCCCTACCGGAAGGCACGCGGGACGCGCCTGACAGTTCCACCGGGAAGGGGGGGTGGGCACTCTGGAGGCCCTTCAGGACAGACATGGACATGAATCACAGGATGGGGACCTCCAGAGCGGAACAGGCTCTGGCCATGGCAGTGCAGGGAGCTCAGGAGGCCATGGCGGTGCAGGGAGCTCCGGAGGCCATGGCAGGTGGTACTTGTGGCCATGGCCTCGTCCCTCGGCCCGGCCACTCCAGCCGGAACCCTTCTACCCCCCAAAAAATTTTTTCCATGGGGCAGCTAGGGGGTATCAGGGGCCCTCCGGGGCTAGACACAGGCACAGGACAGGACAGACCTCCGGGGCTAAACAAACAGGAACAGGACAGGACAGACCTCCAGGGCTTGAGTCTGTGGCAGGCCGGCAGGCAAGAGTCAGCAGCGAGCTGGTGGGCTTGAGTCAGCGGTGGGCTTGAGTAAGCGGCGCGCTTGAGTAAGCGGCGCGCTTGAGTAAGCGGCGCGCTTGAGTAAGCGGCGGGCCAGTGGGCTTGAGTCAGCGGCAGTCTTGGGTGAGCCACAGACGGCGACGTCGATCTCCCGCGAACGGCGGGCCCAGGTGAGCCGTGGATGGCGGCGTCAATCTCCCACGAACGGCGGGCCTGGGTGAGCCGTGGACGGCGGCGTCAATCTCCCGCGAATGGCAGGCCTGGGTGAGCCGCGGATGGCAGCGTTGAATTCTTAATACAATTAACTAGATTTTTTCTGTACAAAGCCAAATTCCCAGTCAACATGTCCATGTGGGCCCCACATGGGATTTATCTGGGCTATATGGGCATCAACTGTTCATGGGCTCAGAGTGGGCACACTGATGAGCTGAATGTGAGCCCCAGCTTGGATAAAGTTGTGGGCCCCAGTTAGGTTGCCCTTAACTTCATATGGGCCACATTAGCTTCTTTCCACTGTCAGGCCAGTGCAAGCCAGTGCTTTAAACGGGCCGGGCGGGGCTACTAGCCTCGGACCTGTAGCACCGAGCCCAAAATCACGATGCTTTTCCATCGTCGGGCCAGAATCTCCGCAGCGCTTCACTAAAACCCGCCCTTTACATGCCTCTCTGGAATGACGTCTTGCAACCCCATCATATCACTGATGAGAAGCTGACTGAAAAGCTCTTACTTCTTCAAGCGGTCGTTTTTACCATGTTTATTATGGTAATGGATAGCATGCATAGTCTTTTGCTTCACTTATTTCTGCCTTAATGTGATCATAATCCACTTTGGATCTCAAACTGTTATTTCAAACACTCACTGCAGTTTGAAAGGGAGTTTTAAGCTAAAATGATTTTTAAAGTCTTTAATGCTGGTGTTATAGCCTAGCTGCCAACTCTATGGAATTATCTGCGGTGCAGTTGCTCTCCAGACATGGAGAAACTCCGCTTTTTTTCATAACCACTCCTCTAGCCCCAGTTGGCCCGCTTTGGCCCAAGGTTTTCGTGTTTCCACTTCCGACAGTGGAAACACGACTATTTGGGCTAAATTAGGCTACATTTATAGTTACATAATTATTATTATTATTTATTTAGCAGTTGATTTATTTTTATGCAATTATGGGTAACTATCCTTAACAATTATATAAATTGATTTAATTTGATGTATTTCATGTGTTTTTTATATCATGAAGGCTTATATCTTAATGTACTGTGTATAAAAATCCATAATTTATACTTTATGAATAATCTCATTTTATTTTATTATTAAGTATCACAAAGGGTATTTTTTCTTATAATCTAAAAGCACTTGTGTTAGTTGTTGCGTCATGCGATGATTGCCGTGCGTGTCTTCCCGTCCCTTCTCATTAAAAAAAGAAAAAAAAACCAACAACAATGGTTGCTACTCAGCACTTCAACACGGCAATGGATAAACTCAATGGATTTATCAAGTTAACGTATTTATATTTAATTTTATATTAGCCGAATTACTGCTGCTTTTATATAATTGGATATTTCGTTTTATATTTGAAATTTCAGTAATGGCAGAGTCGACACTAATGAAACTTAACGAAGCCTGTCGCAACTGTATATCGTAGCTAAACAGTTATATAATATATAAATTATAAATATATATTAATATATATTGATAAATATATTAATATATAATTATAAATATAAATTAAAATTTCGGCAGTTAACCAGCAAACTTTCAGTAGGTTGTTTTAGTTATAACACTGGACATAAGCTGAAAACAAGCTTATGCTCGAATGTTTCTGCGTGTAACGCAATCACCCATTTAACGTTTCCACTTTAATAAAAACGCTTTTAAAGTGAGCGCATGCAGGCGCGTCTGCTTCGCGGTAGTTTAAAAATGCTATCTTTTTTGGCAAACGTGTCGGATGTGTAAGTCAGTCGCTATTTGGTCACTGAACGGGGCTTGAGAGAGAGTTTCTAGTAAGGGCACTGCTGCCAGATCCAGCTATTATAAGCATCTTTGGGGAGTATAAAACTATTAGGTTACAGAATTAAATATGCAAACACTGGTCACGAAGAATGCTATACATTCCGTTTGCTAGTTAACCTTTTACGAAAATCATGCTAAACCATTCTTAAGAGCAACAGACAAAGTTCTTATTATCATACACATAACAATACTTATTAAGCTATTACAGTAATAAGCATTGTTGCATGAATAATACATAAATTTATCCACACCTAACATGCAGTAAAGTATCAACAAATTGTGATTAAAATAATGTCTGATATATTAATGTCCATCACCCAAAACAGACAGCATAGAGAGTGTGATGAATTGCATTTGAGGTGTTATTAGGTTTTAGGTGTTACCAAACATCTCCCCATGCAATGGGTGGGACCATGACAGATTTATTGTGATGATGAAAGCTTACAAGTGTGTGGTAAGTTAACTTTAATTTCTACTTTTTATATCTTTATATGTTTTATTCTGCTGATGTTTCTTTCTTTCTTTCTTTTTATTTGACAAAAAACAATGTAGTGAATACGCTTAATTCGTCAAGGATAACACAATAAAGTTTAAAATAAAACTTATTTCCATTGTGGTTCTTGATGTAAAGCACAATTTCCACTCCCGGTAACAGATACACTGACACTGCATTTAAATACAAAAATTACAATAAAATTCCACATTTACAAAACTTTACAGTCACGAATAACCATATACATAATATAAATTAATCAACAAAACAACCTACTTAAAAGCCAACTTTTAGTTTTTAAACTAAAACTGACCATACTTGAAATATATTTAATATCCAGAGGTAATTTATTCCACAAAAGTGCCCCAGGGTATCTAAAAGACCTACGACCATACATAGTTTTAAAACGACATAGTGTAATATCCATAAGACTTTGCCTAGTTCTATAACAATGCTGCTCATTTACCCTAGAAAAAAGTACATTAAAATAGGAAGGAGCTCTATTATTGATAATTTTATGTACCATTTTTAATTTAATATATTCTAGTCTACTTTCGATAGGTAACCAATCAAGACACTTAAAATGGGAAACCTCCACATGTGTAAATCGACTAAACCCTGACACTAACCTTATCAATTTATTCTGAGATTTTTGTAACTTATCCAACCAACCACGAGACAAATCAGACATCCAAGAAATACATGCATAATCGAAATGACATGACACTAAACATGATGCAAGTAATTTCATAAGCTGTTTATCAAGAAAACTAACATGTCTGGCAAGAAATTTGGTTCTAGCATTGACCTTACCCAGGACTTTCATAGCCATACTTACACCACTTAAGTCATTGTCAAGGATGCATCCAAGATAATTAACAGAAGTTCGGTTTGATATTAAACAACCCCCCACCTTAACAGACAACTTAGAAACCTTATTCAAATTTTGTTTAGACCCAAATAAAATAGATTTCGTTTTACCTAAATGCAACATCAGTTTGTTTTCGGAGAGCCAGTCTCTTACCTTACAAAGCTCCTTACCTAAATTCACTTGTATCCTACCAACATCCTTATCTGAAATTAATAAAGCAGAATCATCATGTTTGAAATCATGTTTGCAAGATATTAAGCTACATTAATTAATTAAAATATTTACACCATTTATTTTCCACTGGCACAATGTGTTATCTGTGATTTACTTGTAGGCTATAGTATATGTATGTTAACTTATGAAATATGGTTAATACGCAGGTAATTCTGTGTTATTGAAGTTCACCTGTTAATTATTAATCATGAATAAAGCTGTTGTTTGAAGCAATAACTTCTTATTGAACATATAACTAATAATAATAATAATAATAGTACACTTAAAACTACTGTGCATAGTTTCACAGTAATTTTACTGTGGTGTGAAATACTGCAACTACTGGATAATCGTTGCCAGTAAGTTACTATTAATTTGACGATAAACATTTTACTGTTATAAACTTTTGAAATCAAACTGTGTTACATTGTTGTGTAGGCTATCTTGCAACAAAAATAGCTCCTAGAACATAATTACATTTCTAAACTGAATAGTGTCACTTTTAACTTGTTAATATTACCTTTACTAATAACTATCCCTTTAAGTGACAGTTTTGTCACTTAGGCAGAAATCTGAAGTACTGACATGGCTTAATTATAACCATGCATGCTTTTTAATGCTCATGAATGTTTTAGTAGTATTTTAAAATAATTGCCTTTTCTGTTTTTCTTTACTGTTTTTTTAGGTATGAAGCTGAAAAGTCTGCACAGGCCCAGGAATAATACAATTTCATCCTGTTCTGTTCAAGTATTTTTTTATCCAGTTTTTATACTGTTTTGTTTCATTTTGTTTTAACCAATAAAAAAAGTTTTTTTTAGAGATTCAGAGTTGAAGTAATTTTCTTAGTTGAAATATATATTGAGCACCACATAAAATCAACTGATATTAGGTCAAAAAACTATTTAATTTAGAGTTTTATTGCATATTAGCACATTCATTTTGTCCAATGGAATTAATAAAAAAATATAAATGGGGCCAAGTTCTGACCCACTGTGGTCCCACAAAAACCCATATATGGGCTAGTTGTGGGTTTCAATGTGGTCTTCAATTTGGGCCTCATAAGGATTCTGTATTTGGCCCACATTGGCCCCAATTAATAGAACCCATTTGGGACTTTTTTTCATCTTAAAAATATATCTAAACTGACACCTATGCTCTCAATGTCGAATGCATAAATTTTCAATTAATGTGTTTAATACCTCAAGGTTAGATTATTGTAATGCTTTATTGGGTGGATGTTCTGCATTCTTAATAAACAAGTACAGATGAATGCATAAATTTTCAAGCTAAGTCCTTACTAGAACCAGGAAGTGTTTAATACCATATTAGGTTAGATTATTGTAATGCAACACTTTATTGGGTGGATGTTCTGCTGGCTCCCTATTCTTAATAAACAAGATTTTAAAATGTTGGTTCAAAATTACACAGCTTATAAAGCCTGAATGGTTTAGCTTACTAGAACCAGTAAGTATGACTTGAGCACGCTCTTATCCCATTATAGCCTCCACATCCACTGGTTCTAAAACAACACTCTGGACATTTGATAATACTCCCTAATATCAAAATCAACTGTATAGGCGGCATTTTAAAATTTGTTGATTTATCTTATAAAGCCCTGAAAACTGGTTTAACTCCTCAGTAAAAATGTTCGGGAGGCATACATACTCTGCTCTTATCCCAAATCCAGTCCTCCACATCCACTGACCATTCTCAAAACTCTGTAGCATACAATATAATACCTAATACACTTTAATATTAAATCAGTTAAATGATTGTTAGGGCAAAATCAACTGCGGTTAACTAGGCAGATCCTTTTTCTATTTATCGGAACCGGGAACACTTCAAATAAAACAAATGTACTTGTTACAATCTTAAAAAGATTGACATAACCCCTACAGCCCTGAACATATTAGTCTTTTTCTTTCTTATTCCGGGTCTAGGACATAGCACCTAGATGAGCCGGTCCTTATCCAGCCCAGATGATCCCAGTGCAGCCAACAGATCACCTCAACAGCCATGCGGGAAAAGACCACTCAGATGGAACCAGTCAGCACCTGAGAAAACCCTTACAACCCTACAGCCTGAACATCTGACGGAGTTTGCTGCAGGACACGTAGATGAGCCCAGAGACATATCCCAGTGAGGACCCCATCACCTCAACAGCTGGTTTGTCTGGCCATCGGGAAAAGACCACTGAACCAGTGGCCCTTACAATGCTTTGCTGCATTGGAACACTGCTGGTTTGTCTGGCCAAGGGGATGCCCCCCGACTGAGCTGGTTCCTCCCAATTTTTTATCCTTCTGTCACCGATGGTGTTTTGCTTACCTGGCCGCTGTCGCCTCTGGCTTGCTTAGTTGGGGACACTTCTTTTAAGCGATATCTCGATTGATTGCAATTATTAAACTGAACTGAGCTGGACAATGCCATCACTAAATTCAATAATGAAATGCCTTCAATTGAAAATTGAGTGTTACATTTTGTAATTTTACATTATTGACACACAATTTTCCTATTTTGATATTGTGCAGTTGCTTTGCAAGTTCATTAGATAATTTAAAACATCAAATTACATTTTTAGATTACATCTGCATATGTCTCTGCTGTAGACTGGTGTAAATTTCTTTAATGCAGGTCTCACAGTGGTTACACCTCACAATATGACACATGGTGTAAACATACACTGTGTCACAACACAGGCTATTCTCCTTTGTTCTGTATTGCATGAATCACGATGAACAGCAGGAGCGGTGGAGAACAGGAACGGTGGAGATCATCGGAACGACTAAGGTAGGGAAACACACATGTAAGTATTAATGGGGTCAGGCTTGTTATAGGAATTTGAATGGCCCTAACACGTTGACGGGGACGGCCACGGCCTCTGGGTGCGGGAAGATTGGGGTGGTTCCGATGGAACTCCTCCAGGAGTAAGGGGTCTAGGATATCGTCCTGGGCCACCCAGGATCTTTCCTCCGGTCCGTATCTCTCCCAGTCAACCATGTTTTTGAGCTGGGCGTCCCATCGCTGTGAGTCCAGAATGTCACGGACCTGATAGATTGCGGCCTCTTCCAAGAACTCTGGGGGAGGAGGTGCGTCCGGTTCGGTGCGTCCTGTGTGTGAAGGGTAAAAGGGTTTCAGGAGTGAGACATGGAAAGTGGGATGGATTCTGTACCTTGATGGGAGTTGTAGCTGGTACGTGACTTTGTTGACCTGCCTCTGTATTAGAAAGGGACCTATGAAGCGGGGACTCAGCTTTTTACAGGGCAGGCGGAGGCGGAGGTCCCGGGTCGACAGCCAGACCCGATCGCCTGGCTGTTATCGAGGGGGGTCTGAAGAATTTGTGCCTCCGCACTGCACGCTGGAGATGGATGTGTGCTGAGTCCCATACCCTCTCGCTCGCTCGGAACCAGTAGTCCACAGCAGGAACCTCCGAGGGCTCTTCCGTCCAGAGGAAGAGCAGGGGCTGGTAACCGAGTATGCATTGAAATGGTGTAAGCCTGGTGGTGGATTGTCAGAGGGAGTTTTGGGCATACTCGGTCCAGGGGAGGAAGCGGCTCCAGCTGTGCTGGTCATTAGAGCAGTATGACCGAAGGTAGCATTCGAGCTCCTGGATCTTACATTCAGTTTGGCCGTTAGTCTGGGGATGGTATCCGGAAGACAAGCTGACTGTCACCCCTAGAAGCTGAAAGAAGGACTTCCATACCCGTGAGATGAACTGGGGACCCTGGTCTGAAACTATGTTCTTGGGCAGACCGTAATTCCAAATGGAAAACGCAAGCATTCATATAATGCATCTCACAATCTAGTACCAGTCTATCTGAACAAATGCACATTATTATGCTTTAGCTTGGGTTATACTGATAATTTCATCCAGGGTTATTCCTGGATGGAACAACTGCTATGCTAATTGTCTTTATTGTTTCTATTTTTCTGCTAGGAATTACACAAGCTTCAGTCTGGATCCAACCCTTAAACGATCTGAGATGACCGAACACCTGAGAAGAGACGATGACAACCCTTCGGAGGACCTCAGAGGAAGCCAACCATTAGCGATTATACTGACTTAACCAAATTTTGTCATAAATGGTGGATCAGCACCTAGAGACAACCTCTACAGCCCTGAACGTCAGCGGAGTCTAGGACACATAGATGAGCCCCAGAGACAGATATCCAGTGAGGAACTCGTCACCTAGACATCCATCGGGTAAAGACCACTGGAACCAGTGGACCACTTACACTATGACTTTGAAGCAGTTGGAACAAACTAATGGTTCGTCTGGCCGGAGGGGAACTGGCCCCCCGACTGAGCCTGGTTTCTCCCAAGGTTTTTTCTCCATTCTGTCACCGATGGAGTTTTGGTTCCTTGCCGCTGTCGCCTCTGGCTTGCTTAGTTGGGGAATCTTCATTTCCAGCAAAATCATCGACTTGATTGCACAGATATTATTTAAACTGAACTGAGCTGGACAATGCCATTACTAAATTCAATAATGATGCATTCATCTGAAAATTGAGTGTTAAATCCTGTCATTTTACATTATTGACACAATTTTCCTATTTGATATTGTGCAGTGCTTTGTTACAATTTGTATTGTTAAAAGCGCTATATAAATAAAGGTGACTTGACTTGACTTGACATGGTGAAAGAGACTCTCTGCCGTCTCGAGTGCCGTGGGTAGGCCTTTCAGGGAAATCAATCTGCAAGACTTGGAGAAATGGTCCACTACCACCAGCACGCACATGTGACCCTCAGAATTTGGGAGATCGATGACGAAGTCTACCCCAATGTGCGACCACCAGGGTCTTTGGGGAACAGGCAGGGGAACCAGCTTGCCCGCCGGAAGATGGCGAGGGGATTTAGACATGGCACAGACTGAACAGCTGCGGACATACCTGATTACATCCTCGGCAATACTGGGCTACCAGTACCGAGCTTGAAGGAGCGAGAGGGTTCGTTGGCTGCCTGGGTGTCCAGAGCCTAGGGGTGGGCGATATGACCAAAACCTTATATCACGATATGACACATTTTATATCACGATAACAATATATATCAGAATTAGGGGTGGGCATAGATATTTTTTTAATGATTTAGATTTTTGGAATTAATCTAGATTTAAAAAGGTTTTGATTCTGCCGAAGGCATAGAATTGTGTGCACCCAATAATGGCTAAAAGTAAGTCTTTGAGAACGTGTTTCTCACAGGTGGCGCATAGAAGGGGCTTTTGTTTCAAAATAAAAACTCTTGAGAAAGCTTTCTACTATGTTATTGGTGATGAAAATAAACATGTTCAATAAGATGTACTTGTGTTTAATGTTTATTCAGTTAAACATATTTTGAACTGTAGGCCTACATAAGAGGTCTAATGTTTACAGTTTCCAGGGAAGCTTCTTAAAAATAAATTTTCCCTGAGAAACCCGGCGGCTTCAGCTGCATCCATGAGCAGTCACGTCTGATGTGGTAATTTCAAAACGTTAGGCATCAACAGGTTCGAAGCAGAGGGGTCACGGGAGTGAATTCTCAAAGTTCATACCTAAAGCGTAAACAGTCAAAAGCGCAACGTTTCGTTGTTATGAGTGCACAAAATAACGGATCTTTAAGATTCGAAAGATGTATTAGGCTACTTTTATTGTATGACAAAAATGCAATTTTTAGGAAGTGAGCACCGGAGCCTGTCCTGCAAAACGCGCTACAAAACACTAAAGCGCACATTTCTCTAGGAAATATATTGAGCGGCTAAAGTTGCATACATACATCTTTCAGTGAAAAGCCATATTTGAGGTTGATGAATAATGAGCGTTTGGAGTCTGCCCGATTGTATTACACACAGACCACCGTTAACAATCTGTCCATCACGGACTGCGAGCCTAGTTCGAAGACTTTCTCGCCCCTACAGTATCGGCTATATAACTCCGCGCTAAATATCAGGGTAAAGTCATCATAGCTTGCGTATAGACCCAGCTAACCCAACTTTGAAATAGATTAACGGCGATATTTTTTTTACGCCGATAAGAGTCTCACGTTAAGCAGCACGTAACGCCGATTACGGCACACTAATCAGTATAGATTTTTTTTTTTTTAAAGGTTTTGATTATATTCAAATTTTGATACTATAGATTTTCATAATCCTTGTCACCAATGTCAATATCAAACTAATACAAGCCTAAGAGAGAAGAGAGGAAAAAAAATAAACCCACTGAAGATAAAAAAGTCAGTGATGAAATAAGGTAAGAAACTAATTGCAAGCAATAGGACAAAAAACTACAATAAATAAGAAACGTACTACATTGTGTAAATTAAATAGTCTTCACTGTGTTAATTATATCTATCTGTCTATCTATGATAGATATAACTAACACGTGTATTATGTATGATTCAACATATTATAAATGTATATTATTATTTTTTATTTATTCTCATTAAAGGTACAAAAGTGATTTAGTCAGAGCAGTGAGAGATTTTCTAGTCTGCTATGATTAACATGAATGGCAGACAGACAGAACGAATATTGGACAGCTTTCCTTTAAGACCGAGTCCGGATCCAATATAGCGAAGAACAGTTACATATGCGATTTCTTTTCTGCAGTTACTCTTTCTTAAGACCTAATCGCTGTGTTTATGAGGATACTTGCAAAGATGGGGATTATGACGCATTTAACTGTGTTTATGTAATTGTTCAAAGTCGGCAAAAAAAGAAAAAACGCGCTCCTCTCACACAGAAAGAGACGGCGCACACATATATCTCTGTTGTTTGAGTTTCAATGGCTTAAAATCGGTTGTTTTAAAACGACCGTTTATCGGTCGTTCTGTCTCCACTTCACGTGTAAAGATCGCAGTCACTCAAATTATGAAAATTCATAATTTATCAACAATGATTGTTACCATGAGCAATGTATTTTGCGACACCACAAAATAAACGATAGAACATAATATGAAACGATAGACTTTTTATTTCGTCCATCCGATATATATCGTCATATCGTACAGCCCTACCAGAGCCCGGTACTTGGCGAACTGAGCCCAGAAGGGTTTCTCGCTGGGAAGAGCGAGAAAGCACGTCAGCACGTACGTCTTCCCTCCTGGGCCTCCCTGCAGGGCTGGCTCAGTGCGGGTGGCGTCACGGATGTGTTTGTTGAGTTCCTATTGGATAGGGCTGACAATGAGGGCTGGAGGGAGAATGGGTTCAGGCTCTTAGGGCTGATTGTGAGCGTGTAACCGGGAGACTGCATCTGCCTTGGGGTTCTGGTTTCCAGGACGGTAACTGATGAAAAGATGGAAACGTGTCAAGAATAGGGCCCAGCGGGCTTGATGGGGATTGAGGCGTTTTGCATCTCTGAGGTACTGTAGATTCTTGTGGTCGGTTATGACGGTGAATGGAGATTAAGCTCCCTCCAGCCAGTGACGCCACTCCTCCTCCGCAGGGGTCAGTTTCCGGGATAAATATGCCTAAGGATGGAGGTGGAGAGGCTCACCGTGGTACTGAGAGAGCACGGCCCCGACGCTGGTGGTCGAGGCGTCAACCTCGCCGACAAAGGGGACTTGAGGATCCGGGTGACAAAGAATGGGGGCCATGCTGAATCTTTCTTTGATATGCTGGAAGGCTTCATGGACATCGGGGCTCCAGGACAGGGGCTTGGGCTTGCCACGCAGCATGGAGGTGAGAGGCGCTGTGAGCCGACTGAGCAGATGGATGAAACGTCTATTGAACTTGGCGAATCCTAGGAATCGCTGCAGTTCCTTCACTGACTGTGGAAGTGGCCACTCCTGAATGGCATTAACCTTCCCCTGGTCCATCTGGATACCTTCGGGGCTGATTTTGTAGCCGAGGAACTGTACAGTGGAGCGATGGAACTCACACTTCTCCAACTTCAGATACAGATGGTAACTTCTGAGCCGCTGAAGGACCTGCATCACGTGGTGGCGATGTCGTCGATGTAGACGATCACGAACTGATGGAAGAACTCCCGGAACACCTCGTTCATGAAGCACTGGAAGACAGAAGGTGAGTTGGAAAAGCCATACGGCATGACCCGAAATTCGTAGTGGCCAGAGGGTGTGATGAATGCCATCTTCCACTCATTGCCCACTCGGATACGAACGAGCTTATATGCGCTCCGCAGGTCCAGCTTGGAGAAAAAGCGGATCCCACGGAGTTCCTCGAGGGTGGCTGGGACCAGGGGAATTGGATGCGGCAGCTTCACTGTCTGTAAGTTCAGGGCTCGGTAATCAATGCATGGCCTCAAGCCTCCGTCCTTTTTGCCCACGAAGAAGAAGCTTGAGGCAGCAGGTGATGTAGATGGCCGGATGAATCCCTGTTGGAGAGCCTCCTTGATGTACTCCTCCATTGCCTTGCGCTCTGGGATGGACAAACGGTAAACTCTACCCTTGGGGAGTTTAGCTCCAGGCAGCAGGTCAATGGCACAGTCCCATGGCCGATGCGGTGGTAAGCGGGTGGCTGCCTGCTTGCTGAACACATCCTGGATTGCCTGGTAGTCAGATGGGATTGTACACTTCACCTGAGGCTCAGGGCTTTCGACGAGGGTGGAACACACTTGGATTTGCAAGGGTTTCCTGAGTGGCTTAGGAATCGAGGACAGACAGTTCTGGAAACAGGTCTCACTCCAGCGGGTGACTTCACAAGGATCCCATCTGACTTCTGGAGAATGTTGGTTGAGCCAGGGGTATCCCAGGATGATATCCAATGCAGAACCCTCCAGTACCAGAAATGAGATGGCTTCTTCTTGCAGACATCTGACTCGTAGCTTCAGAGGGGGAGCTCGATAACTAACCTTTCCACGGCCAAGGGGTTTTCCTTAGATGGTTTCGACTTGGAGCTCCTGGGGCTGCCGCTTATGGGGTAGGTTGAGTCTGGTTAGGAGGGCTTGAGAAATAAAGTTCCCAGAGGAGCCCGAGTTGACAAGGGCGGAGACTGAAACAGAGGATTCCGGGCTGAGTAGTTGCACTGGCAGTAAGGATAAAGTGGAAACATCGGGTTCAAGTTGAAGTGTACTTCGTCCTCGTAACAGGCAGCAAGGCGTTGCGAAATGCGGGAGCCGCACTGCATGAAGCTTTCCAGTCCCACGTTGTCGTCGTAAATTGCCATCTGGGTGTGAATACGGGGATTCAGCTCCAGACGATAGGCACTCAGCAGCGCGACCTCATTCATCCGCTGGTGGCAACAAGCGTGCGGAACTCCAGAGTGTAGTCGTCAATGGAGGACTCACCTTGACGTAATCGCAGGAGCTGATCTTGAATGGATAGCCATCCAGCGGCGACACAAAGATCTCCTTGAAATGGTTGGAGAAAGCTTCATAGGAATTCATAATGACACTCTGGGCATCCCTTATCACCTTCGCCTAAAGCAACGCCTTGCCGCTTAACATGGAGATGAGAAAAGCTACCTTTCGATCGCTCGGTGGTGAACTTCTGTGGTTACATCTCAAGGAAGAGAGAGACTTGGAGTAGAAAGCCACCACACCCAGCTGCGTCAGCCGTGTAGGAAGCAGGAATGACCATGGGACATACAGAGGCAGGGCACCTCCAGGAGCTGGAGCCGATAGGAGAGAAGCTCGGAGGGTGGTGACCAATTCCTCCAGCATGTCAACCCCCGTGGGCGGCCGGGGTTCCATGACACACGTACGGTCCAGGGTCCGGTCTTCTGTCATGGCACAGGCTAGGAGACACAGAGGTAATTGGTCAAACAGGGGTATTTATTGAAGTGACACTGGGGAGAGAATCAGATGGAGATGGTGGGTGAGAGGAGCACAGTGAATCCAGATGGCTAGGCTGGCTGTAACAGTCCTTTGTTCTGTATTGCAGGAATCACATGGAACAGCAGAAGCAGTGGAGAACAGGAACGGTGGAGATCACAGGAATGACTAAGGTAGGGAAATACACAGGTAAGTATTAATGGGGTCAGGCTTGGTTACGGAATGTGAACGGTAGACCGGATAGTGAGTGACTGGAAGGAGCGTGCTCTTGAATGGTGTCTTGATTGCAGGGGACAGGTGCAGGGAATCAGAACTCAGGTGATTGTGATCTTGTGAACGTGGGTGTTGATAACTGCAGTGACTGTGGTGACTGAAGTGACTGAGACTCTCTGACAATTTCCTGCGAAATGCAAAAATATCGATAAAACATATAGTTTATGTTCTGTGAAGTAGGGCTGTAGTCAAGTCCACTTTTGTCGAGTCCAAGACCAGGACAATCGAGTCTGAGTCAAGACCGAGTCCAAAGAGGTTCGAGTCCGAGTTAAGTCCAAGTCCAAGAGGTTCGAGTCCAAGTCAAGTCCAAGTCCATATGAGACAGTCAAAACAGAGAAAGAAAAAATTATCTTCTTCAAAACCACATACTTAACTATTGCTAATTTATGTGATATGAGATACAACATAACTTCTATTCTAAGATAATAATTTAGCATTATTATTTGTAATGGTCTAAAAGCATGTGCAGCAAAACTGTAGGATCAAATTAGGCTATTTTATTTATTTTAGGTTTAGCAATTTAACTAAAGTCACATATAAGCTGAAGTGCAACTTCACATTTTCAGCATTTTTATTATAGTGCAACAATCACATTCTGGGCTGCCAATAGGAATTATTACAAATAACAAGCAACATAATTGTAAAAAAAAAATCAACACGTTCCCATTCTTGAACTTCTAAAACAGGGTGTCCAAACTCAGTCCTGGAGGGCCGGTGTCCTGCAGAGTTTAGTTCCAACTTGCCTCAAAACACCTGCCTGAAAGTTTCTAGTATGCTTATTAGCTGTTTCGGGTGTGTTTGATAAGGGTTGGAGCTGAACTCTGCAGGACACCAGTGCTCCAGGACCAAGTTTCGAGACCTCTGTTCTAAAGAAACCATAGTACAATATAACCCTCCCAAGCAAGGCTGTGTAGAATATTCAGGTCTGTGTGTCTGTATGTGGTCTTGCATGCATTTGTTTGCTGTTTGCCTTAGGCCATATGTATTTGCTATATAATATATACATCCCCTGGGTATGGGGGATATAGACAGTGTTATAGGTGATCATTTAGTTCAGTTAGAGAACAGACAATTAAAGACTGAAAAATTAAAGAAGTAAAAAATTTGACTTTTTTTATTTGTCTCGTGCATGAAACGGCAGTCTATAAAAATGCGGTGCTCTAGTTATTAAAAGAGTTTAACTCCCATCTTCTTGCATTTTTTTTCCTATTCCACTGCCCGCGTTGCATCTTTGTCAACACAAAAGCACATTCTGTGTGAATGGCACCTAGAGAGCATCACACGTGAGTGGTTAACCGACATGCGGTTGGATCTTTCTTTTCTCTTTACTGTTATTTTCAAAGTGTCTAATTCTAGCGTTTGGTATTATTTCTATTAAAAATCGTTATTCCTCAATTGATAAAAAATACAATTGTGGCAAAATATTAAATTAGGATTAATCGATAAAACCTGAAAAATCGCCCAGCCATTGCCACAGTGTTTGCTCATTTTTACTTTATTTCAGTTTCTGTGTCATTTATTTATTTTATTTTACATCAAGGTGTATTCCGTGCCTCCAGGCTTTATTCCTTCTGCTCTTATTTGGTTTTTTTTCTTATCCATTTGGTGCCACGTCATTTGCTTATTTTTACTTTATTTCTATCTTTGTGTAATTTATTTATTTTATTTTACATTAAGGTGTATTTCGTGCCTGCAGGCTTTATTAGTTTTCTCTTATTCGTTCTGTTTCATTCTGTTCGTTCTCGTTTGGTTCCACAGCGTTTGCTGATTACATTTATTTTTTTTTATTTTTTTTTATTTAAACATTTAGTAAGTTTGCTAATTTATATTAGGCTTATAGCATGGTAATGGTGTATTTTATTCGTTTTGTAAATAAAAGTCCCATGTTTATTGGAGAAAATTCGTCGTTGTAAGTTATAGATAAGCAATTGACCGAAAATAAAAGTGAAATTAAAATGCGCATGGGCATTTATAAGCTATTTAAAAGTGAAGAAAAGTTAGAGGGAAAACTCCAAAAAACTTTGTAAAACCAAACTGTATTATGCAACTTGGCGACATTGTATCTGTGGCCAAGATAACATTTATTTATACCTCCCCGCAAGCACGCACACTCGGAGCCAGGCATATGACGCAGCTGTGCATTTACCAGGCGACCAATGGCAATGCCCATTCTAGATGGAGTTACACCAATTACTTTAGTTATTTTCCGAACAAGCAAGCCAGATTACTGATTTTGCTTTGAAAGAGAAAAAAAGCATGCAAGTAGTCGAGACTCGTTCGAGACCAACTAGAACATTTGGCGAGTCCAATGACCAAGTCCGAGACAAGTCCGAGTCCAAATACCAACAAGTCCAAGACAAATCCGAGACGATAGAAAAACGTCTCGAGACCGGACTTGAGTACTACAGACCTACTGTGAAGAGCCAACTCTTCTCCATTTAGTGTATTTTGTTGCCTCTGGTTTGTGCATTGAAATTCACTGAAAGTCTACAAAATATGACTCATGTCTTTTTGCCCATAACACGTGTATTTCCCTCATCTAAAATACAAAGCATGCTCATAGACTGATATTTTTCTGATGTCTGGATGATTTTAGGAAAGTCTTTAAATGGAAAACATAAACAGGTGTCTCAATATATTTGTAATGAATACATATTCTATGAAAATTAATATTTCAATTTTGACTGCAAATGTCATGCCCATTATGCTGGAATTGCTGTTTCAGTGAGTCACAACCCTGTTCCTGGAAGCAGCTCATATTTACACAGTTTGGATGAATCTCTCTTATCTGACACACTTGATTTAACTCATCAGGTCAAGAAGTGCTCTGTGTCATCAACTTGTTGTGTCAAATAAAGGAGACCTCAAAATGTACAGAAATAGTGTAGAGAAAAAGTAGGCTTTACTCTATAAAACAAAGACACTGTAAAAAAATACTCACTCAGCCTTTCTAGATGCTTGGATCACTGGCAGTAGCCTCAGGAGACATTCTTCTGAAGGATCATATTTACTCAGTTTAAACTCATCCAGTTCTTCTTCTGAGTTCAACAGCACAAACACCAGAGCCGACCACTGAGCACGAGAGAGTGTGACTCCAGAGAGACGACTAACACCTGTTCTGCTCAGGTATGTTTGGACCTCCTGCTCCAGTGAAAGATCATTCAGTTCATTCAGACAGTGAAACAGATTAATGGATTTCTCTGGTGAGGGATTCTCCCTGATCTTCTGTTTGATGTATCCGGCTGTTTCCAGATTGATATCAGAGCTGCATACTGTCTTTCTCAGGAGGCCTTGTAAGAGTGTCTGATTAGACTCTAGTGAGAGACCTAGAAGGAACCGGAGGAAAAGGTCCCAGTGTCCGTTCTGACTCTGTAAGGCCTTGTCCACTTCTCCCTTCAGTAAACTGGTCATTGGTGACCTGAACTCATTCCACAGTCCTGTGTTTTGTTGAGAAAAGGACAGCAGCTTGAATAAAGCAGCAAGAAACTCCTGAACACTTAGGTGAACAAAGCTGTACACCTTCCCCAGCTGCAGTCCAAACTCCTCTCTAAAGATCTGGGTACAAACTCCTGAGTACACTGATACTTCTCTTACATCAATGCCGCTCTCTTTCAGGTCCTCCTCATAGAAGATCAGGTTCCCTTTTTCCAGTTGTTCAAAAGCCAGTTTTCCCAGAGACAGAATAGTCTTTCTAGCCTGACGAGGATCAAGTTCACATTTCCTATCATACTTCTGAGTCTTCAGTTTGGTCTGAAAGATCAGGAAGTGTGTGAACATTTGTGTGAGAGTCTTGGGAATCTCTGCACTCTCTGATTTACCCATCATCCTCTCCAGAACAGCGGCTGAAATCCAGCAGAAGACTGGTATGTGACACATGATGAACAGACTTCTTGATGATCGTATGTGTGTGACGATCCTATCAGCCAGACTCTGATCATTTATTCTCTTCCTGAAATATTCCTCCTTCTGAGGGTCGTTGAATCCTCGTACCTCTGTGACCTGGTGGACACACTCAGGAGGGATCTGATTGGCAGCTGCTGGTCGAGAGGTGATCCAGAGGAGAGCAGAAGGAAGTAGATTACCCTTGATGAGGTTGGTCAGCAGCACATCCACTGAGGCTGATTCTGTTACATCAGACAAGCTCTGATTGTTTTGGAAATCTAGACACAGTCGACACTCATCCAGACCATCAAATATGAACATGACCTTGTAGTCATCATAATCTGCTGACTTAATTTCTTTCATTTCTGTGTGAAGTTGGTTTAGAAGATCCACAAGACTGACATTTTTCTGTATCAGATTCAGCTCTCTGAAAGGAAGTGGAAGTATGAAATGAACGTCCTGATTTGCTTTTCCTTCAGTCCAGTCCAGAATGAACTTCTGCACAGAGACTGTTTTTCCAATTCCAGCGACTCCTTTAGTCAGCACAGTTCTGATGGGTTTGTCTTGTCCAGGTGAGGGTTTAAATATGTCATTGCAGTTGATTTGTGTCTCCTGTGTCTCTGGTCTCCTGGACACTGTCTCAATCTGTCTCACCTCATGTTCATTATTGACCTCTCCACTGCCTCCCTCTGTGATGTAGAGCTCTGTGTAGATCTCATTCAGACGTGTTGAGTCTCCATGATTGGACATTCCTTCGTTGATTCTCTGATATTTATCCTGTAGTCTGGATTTGAGTTTTTGTTGAAACACAGGCATCAGTTCTGAGCAAAGGAAATAATTGTTGTTATTGGCAGAGCAATATTTCATAAATTTATTTTTAGGTTTGATATGTTAGATATTAGATTGTGTCATGACATTCGGGAACATTACTGACAGAAGACATAAGATTCATGATAAAAATACTGTCTATAATCTGCTGTTTATAAGAGCTGTCTATAAGAGCTCTTACTGGTCTGTAGTGTGGTAGCAAGGTCTGTCTGGTTCATCTTCCTCAGGATGTGCAGTGTGATCTTCAAAAGCCCCTCTCTGACTCTGCTATGACCCTCGTCATCATAATGGTCTCTTTCAGAGTATTCGGTGTAATCTGGACTCAAAAGTCTCTTAAACCATTCTAACTCACTTTTCATCACAGATTTGATTTCGTGTTCAAGCTCCTGGAATCACAGTGAATATTCAAACAAGGAACTTTCTTTTAATCACAGACTGAATTTATGTGTTGCTTAGTGAACAGCATGAATACTAGACATCAATTAAATAAATCACACTTGCTCATAACTTCCACTAAATCCTCAGACATCCGCGTCTACAGATACTAAAGTCAAAAGAGGGAGTTTGACTGGATTGGGTGCTTGTTAGATTGATGTTCATCTTTGTGCAGCATTCAGGTTACATATGGATTCAGCTTATCTACTTTAGTGGTCATTAACCAGCTTTGTTGTAGCCTGCATATTATTTTTCATGTATTAGGTGAGTGGAAAAAAATGAAGGTAAATGTAGGTGTAATGATATACAATTGTAGAGAAGGATTTATAGATGCCTTAATTTCTTAATACTTCTACTAAGATGACTGTTGTGTTGGGACACACACACACACACACACACACACACACACACACACACACACACACACACACACACACACCACACACACACACACACACCACACACACACACACACACACACACACACACACACACACACACACACACACACACACACACACACACACACACACACACACACACACACACACACACAAACCTTGAAAATGGAGTCCATGTTCTTTCCTATATACGATTCTGATATCTCCTGTTTTTGACTAAATAAAATTTACATATTTATAAATGTATTAAATACACTTTAGTAAATTAATATAATTTATACTTATTATACTGTAAACTAAATAACACCTCAGATCAGCAAATGAGTCTTGCAAACTGAATTCAATGGGTTGTTTCTTTGAACTGTCACTCTTCATGGACACACAGCTGGGTCCAGGAGATTCATTCTGCCAAAGACTGAAACACAAAAGCAAAATATAAACAATGTCTGATAAGAAAACACCTTTTTATTGTTACTGTTTAAACCTCTTTCACTTGAGGAATCTTTTTTCTTTTTTCCATGACGAATACTGAAGGCATGCCAATCAGTTCTGAGCAATATTCAAATGTCTAAGCATTTCTTAGTTGTCAGGTCATTTTGAATTCATGAAAACCCATTAATTGTCACCATCCCTCCTGTGGGACACTTGCTGATCTTTTTTACATTGCTTTATTTCCCTATCACATATTTTAGTAATCATCCTAAATTATCATTTGAAAGCTTAAAACCTTAAAATTCATCCTCTGAAAACCATTTTGAAAGCAGATATTGCATTAACTTGGAAATTGTATTTTTACTTATTTTAGAGGTCTCCTCCCCCTTAGTGGGTGGTGTCAAGTGTCATATTACAAAATGTATTAGGGTCTTTTAGAATAAAAACTTTTTTTAATCTTGACAAAATACATATTGTTGGAAAGGTCTGAGTCTCAAGATTCCATATTTGGTTATTTCCATATTTGGTGGTTATTCTGTGGTCGAAGTGATATTGAGATAATTTTTTTTACATTTGTGACAGAGAAATGCATAAAAAAAAAAAACAAAAATCAATGAAGTTTGTTTCTCTCCCGGTGGCTGTTTTTGGTATAACGCCCTAAATACAGGTCTCAATTGCTAACAAATTATAAGTGATTCATTCGGCACAATTTTTTTCAAACCATTCATTCAGTTATCAAAGCAAAAACACAGTTCCCTACCGATACTACACTTCGTAATGCATCTGTTTAAGACGCTAGGGGATATTCCTTTTTCTCCGATACTGAACCATTTTTTTTAATAACGCAGGTACTGCACGACCATTGGTTTGTGTGGTTACTGCAATTAAACCAATGGCGGCAGCGGAGCTGCACAGCCTATGGCCGGGAAAGCCCGCCAGAATGGGCGGGGCATCTGGCTATATAATGTGGGCATTCGCCAAGGCTCCTCGGATTTCTTCTCCTTCAGCGACGACTACCAGATCTTCGCTCTTGGAGACTCGAAGCCTTCGGAGTTGATCGAACCATTGCAGCGGATCCAGACCTCTCTCTGCTCGGCCGACTCGCCGCTTCTCAGCAGCGCCTGCGGCAGCTGGTCCACGGATACCCAGCCACTATACGGCGACTCTCCCTTCAGAGGTGAGTAATAAAAGAGCTAATTTCTCACAGCGAGTGTGGCAGGAGAGCTGTGAGCGTGCCGCCTGTCTGGGTCATGCCCACACAGAGTCTGTGCGCTCACCAAGACAGAATGCTCGCCAGAGTATGAGTTTTGCACTCCCCGCCCACTCACAGTGACTGCCTTTATTAAGGCATCTCCGCTCCCCCATTTCTCCTCTCTCAGCAAAGCTCGGAGAATGAAACACTGGAGCTACAGAGCTGAGCAACTGGGTTTTAATGATCTGAGCAACTGGGTTTTAATGATCCCACGCACGCCCCGCCGTGTGCTCATTCTTCCTGCAGCACTTTGAAACAATTATCAGCGACAGAAAGGCAGCCTCACAGACCCTGTACGCTCAGCGAGACAGATGCTCGTTCAGAGTATGTGTCTCGCTCTTTTCTGCCCGCTGACAGCTCCGCTCTCCTGTTTTTCCTCTCTCAGCTAAAGTTCGGAGAATGAAAAAGCAGGGCCAAATAGCTGTACAGGGTTTTGGATGATCCCACACCGGCCAAGCCGCCCGCTTTCTCATTCTTCCTGCAGTGCTCTGAAACAATTCTTAGTGACAGAAGGGCAGCTGAGCACTGCCTGTCTGGGTCACACCCACACAGAGCCTGCGCATTCACCGAGACAGATGCTCGTTCAGAATATGAGTTTACATCTGCCCGCTGACAGCGCCGTTCTCCTGTTTCTCCTCTCTCAGCAAAAGCTCTGAGAATGAAAAAGCAGAGCCAAATAGCTGAACAACAGAGTTTTGAATGATCCCACACCGGCTCGAGTTCCCGTGTGTTCACTCTTCCCTCAGAGCTCTGATCCCCTGGTGTTTTCACACATGAGAATCAGCGCCCCTCACTGATGTGAGCGGTTCTATCCTCTTGGGCAGATTAGAATGGATGGCTGTGTGTATGCATTGCTGAAGCTGCGCTCACACAGACAGCCTGCTTTCATCGAGAGCCGGACTCCATCCTGATTCGCTCAAGGGTCTCCTGTGTAGGAAGCCCTGCCTCCCCTGCTCATGTTCCCTCTCCCAGACTGGAACAGTGAAACTTGCGAGGCTAAGCAGTCGGGCGTGAGTCATCTACACGAAGGCATATCCACATGCTCACTTTGATCCACCACCGTGTGAGTGGCTGATTCCGTCTGGGCGAATCATAGTTTGCAGCGCCGGGCACCATCCCGCTGCTCACTTTCTTTTTCTCCCAGTAACCTTGGAGAGAGACATGGTAAATGAGCTTAGGCTTGAGTGGTTTCGCACCGGCATAGCCCGTGTGTCCACTCTGCACATAGCATTTGATCTAACAGTGTGTTTACACTGAAGGAGTAGCGCCTCTTGATCTGTCAGCGCTGCTTTTTTTTTTGAAGCGCCAGTCTGCCCGTGCTGCGCTAGCGCCTCTTCAATGAAGCCCTACCTCTCCTGCTTTCACGTTTCTCCCTTTCCAGATAAAAACTTGAAGAAGAAACAGAAAAGAGCGGATTTGAGAGAATGCACACAGCACTTTGATCTGCCAGTGTATTTACACATAAGGACCATCAAAACCCCTCTTCTAATGAGTGGTTTAGTCTTTTAGACGGATCAAAGAGGAAAAGGCTGTCACTATGATTTTTACTGACAGCTTCAGACTATGATGCTCTGGGCCACGCCTGCGGGGGCTGACTGCTCACACTATGAAAGCCCCCAATTGCCCTCTGATATGCCTCCTAGCGCCCCGTTCAGTTCCGTGTGCGGACAGCAGAGTGGTTGTGCAAAATACTGTTGTGAACTTGGGTCCTTTCACATAGTGCTCACACAGCCAATTGCTGTTATAGCGAGAAAAATAAAACACAAACATATTCAAAAAGAGAGCACTTTTCCTCTTCCCCTTATCACGAGCCTCAGGCCCCAGCTAGGCGGCCTGCTGCTCGAAACAATTCAACCCCTTACCACACGGGCCGAGGCCAGTCAGGCCATCCCCGGAATGTCAGACTGGGTTCTGGGGATAATAAAACGAGGTTATACATTTCAATTAGCTCAGAGACCCCAGCCCAGAGTGAGTAAGGCTTCTACAACCGTTACTTCCTCGTGCCCAAGAAAGATGGTGGTCTAAGACCCATTCTAGATCTCAGACATCTGAGGTGTGCCCTTATGAAACGGCCGTTGAGAATGATCACATCAAAACAGATCCTCTTGCAAGTATGCCCAGGGAACAGGTTATTTTCGCTGGATCTGAAAGACGCCTCCTTTCACATCCAGATAGTCCCCACCACAGGCGGTCCTTGAGATTCGCCTTCGAGGGAGTGGCTTATAAACACATGGTTCTTCCTTTTGGGCTGTCCCTAACTCCCCGCACATTTACGAAGTGCATGGATTTGGCTCTTTCTCCACTGAGACAGCTGGGAATCCGTATTTTAAATTACCTTGACGACTGGCTCATCCTGGCCCAGTCGGTGGACGAGCTTCTATATCACAGAGCCGTGCTCCTCAGCCACTTAGAGTGCCTAGGACTCAGGGTCAATTTTGCCAAGAGCGCGCTGTCCCCCAGCCAACAAATTTCATTCCTGGGAACAGCTATCGACTCTGGTCATGCCAGAACGTGCACTGGCCATTCAGCAGCTCGTGGTTTCATTCAAACTCGGAATCCCTCGCCCCCTCAAAGCATTTCAGAGGATGATGGTTCTCATGGCCTCAGCATCTTTGGTATTTCAGTTGAGCCTGCTTCGCATGCGGCCCCTTCAGTATTGGCTGAAACCTCGAGTTCCTTCACACTTCCGCATCACGGTGAGCCAGGCCTACGTTGCACCTCTGGCCTCTTGGAAGGACCATCAGTGGATGGAACGGGGCGTGCCACTGAGCATGGTCTGCAGAAGGAAGGTGGTCTGGACAGACGCCTCCAACTTAGGTTGGGGGGGCGCCGTGTGACGGCAAACCGGCCCCAGGTTGAAGAAGGAAGGTTACCTTCACATAAACTGCCTGGAAATGCTGGCAGTACACAGTATAATTTTGAGTGTTAAATTAACACTGCTCAGAGCATATATGGTCCCACTCTAAAAGAGTGTTAAAGTAACACTGAGGTAGTGTTAAAGTTAATGAGATAATAATGTGATTAATTAAGTGATGATTGGGCATTAGTGATGAACAGCTGCTGTTAACGAGCAGAATCACTGATGACAGATCACTGATGAAAGATCCCTGATGAAAGAAAGATGCTGTTCAACTAACAAGAACATCAACTGACTTAAGTCACAGCCTTAGATGAAATCAACTGAAATAAAAGACATGAAATCTCTCAAGATCTCAGCAGAAGATGATTAATCATCTCCACAAACAGCATCACCAACTTCGTATTCTGAAGGGATCTAGGAGGCTCAACCTGCCCCGCCCTGTCACCATCCTGACATGGGACCTGCCTCTGAAGAGCCCTCCTTTTGAGCCTTTACAGTCTGTTGACCTTCATCCCTGATGTTAAAGACCACTCTGTTACTAGCACTAGCATCGGTAAAACGCATGGGAGATCTGCAGGTGCTATCAAGTCAAGTCAAGTCACCTTTATTTATATAGCGCTTTTAACAATACAAGTTGTGTCAAAGCAACTGCACAATATCAAAATTGAAAAATAGTGTATCACTAATGTAAAATGACAAGATTAAATGCCCATTTTCGGACCTCGGAATAAAAATCAGTCAGCCTTCTTCTTCTATGCCTTCTTCTTCTGTACGCTCTTGGCCCTCAATCGAGCTCCGAGGCTGTACAGACTTATTTGGGACGATTACTCAAGGCTGGGTCGACCTCGATGAGTTTGACCCTTTGAACTTTGGCAGGG
Source organism: Ptychobarbus kaznakovi (assembly GCA_027422405.1). Classification (NCBI taxonomy): domain Eukaryota; kingdom Metazoa; phylum Chordata; class Actinopteri; order Cypriniformes; family Cyprinidae; genus Ptychobarbus; species Ptychobarbus kaznakovi. The sequence continues at coordinate 53,364 of JAPDDN010000603.1, forward strand.
CTTCTCTGTACAATACTTGGTCCCTCTGGGCCCCTCTTGGTGTCTAAAGCCAGTTAAAGTGTTAGCCGTTCCCCTTGCATAGACACGGCGGGATTATACTGGTTTTCCTAGCGTCTTAAGCAGACGCAGTACGAAGTGTAGTATCGATAGGGAACGTACTCAGTTATTAACGTAACCTCGGTTCCCTGAGATACGGAACGAGTACTGCATACTTTGCCGTGCCGTGCTGCACGACTCAGTCATCGCTTCAGTCGAAGTAGCCTGAGGAGCCTTGGTGAATGCCCGCATTATATAGCCAGATGCCCCACCCATTCTGGCAGGGTTTGGCGGGCTTTCCAGCCATAGGCTGTGCAGCTCCGGTGTCAAATTAAATTAAGGGATGTGTCAAAGGTTATTTGCTCCTGATGAAATACAAAGCATAATACACTATACTATACACCCTAAACAATGCTGGGTGAAATATAACCCAGCGCTGGTTTAAAAATGGACAAACCCAGTGTTTGGGTTATTTTGACCCAGCGATTGGGTTGTTTTGACCCTGTGTTTGGCAGAGGTGTAAAGTCCAGGGGTCAGAACATACAAGTCATGCCATATGTTTATTCCACCCATGAACTCAGCAGCTGATTTCACCAGAGGAGGAACCAAGTCATTCCTTTCAAGTCACAAACAAGAATCAAGTCAAATCCCAAGTCCTCAAAGAGTAAAAGTTAATGAGATAATTAAGTGACTATTTAAATGAGGATTGTGCATTAGTGATGAACACCTGCTGTTATTGAGAATTACAGAGGATCAGATGTTGATGTTTAATTGGCTAAAATCATGCCACCATCATGGAGACCAGTGCTGGCTTTATTACTACTACTACTTTATTGTAGTGGTAACTATAAAATAGTTATCAGTAGTTCTCCAGGATATATATAAAAATAGTAGTTATTGATTAGCTAATAGTGAACTACCAGTTTCAACTGAGCGCTATTACTTGATAAATCAATAATCAGAGTTTCTTGTTAGGTATTAGTAGTTACTACAATGTTAACAGTGCATTAGTCACTTATTCCTGTGTAGTTATTCATTAACAATGGATCAGTATTCTAAAGTGTTATCAATGAGAGCTTTCACTGTTATATGAACAGTAAATACTGTAGCACATTGTACATCCTCAAACTTGTAATTGTTGAATTCAGGAGCAACATTTACCCTGGATGTTCATTGCCATACGCTAAGTGATTGCCTCGCTCCCCCACCACCGGAATATAATGTCACACCCTATGGTATATGTTAGTCTAGGGGAGCTAGAGAAAGAAGTTTGTCAGAAGACTAAGAAACTGTCATAGTATGGCCGAGAATGCTATATTTTTTTATTTTTACTGTGCAGTAATCGACTGTATACATATTACAGTTTTTCTTGATTGCTAACACACTATATAACTGATTCGTTTGGCCCAATTTTCCAAACCATTCATACAGTTCTCAAAACAAAGACACGTTTCTCAAAACTTTGAACACATTTTACCTGTTTGCACACGCGTTACAATTTGCTCAGTGTTTTCTGCAAAATTCTACACAAAAACACCATCATTTTGCATAGTTTGACCATGTTCTCATTCAGGAAAAAAAAACAAACACACTATATAATTAACTCAAGCATCAAAAAATGAACTCAAAAAGCACACATTTATCCCTCTGTGAACATCCAGTAGCAAAACCGATGACACACAGGTCAGAATCTCAGGAGCACAAGTGGTTATGAGTTTTGGAAAATTAATAATCCTGGTAGTGGGAGACAAAGAGGAATAGGAGGATAAAAGAAAAATGAAGGGGATGAAGGGTATCATTTGTTCCTGATGAAATACAAAGCATTATAGATGACCATGCACTTCTGCACTTCTGGTCTAGGCAAGGCAAGGCAAGTTTATTTATATACCACATTTCATACACAGTGGTAATTCAAAGTGCTTTACATAAAAGGAAGTGAAATAGGCATTAAAAATAATAATACAAACAAGGAATTAAAAACAATCACAACAATACAAAAAAATAAGATTTTAAATGCTTTTAAACCAGTTAAGAATAGAAAATGATTATACATAGTGCAATCAGTTCGGACCTAGCACAGTGCTTATTCAAAAAATGCACAGCTAAGCAGATTGGATTTAAGTCTGGATTTAAATGTGGCTACTGTTTTAGCACATCTGATCTCTTCTGGAAGCTGATTCCAACTGCGGGCGGCAAAATAGCGAAAAACAGACTCCCCTTGTTTTGTGTGAACCCTTGCTATTTCTCACCCATTGTTGAGATTCATACGCTGATTCTTGATGTCTGTGTGTGTCTAAATAATTCCGTAGCTTTAAAGGTTTTGTGCATAAGATGTTTTTAAAATCTTTCAGTAGCAGTTTGTCATCTCATTCAGTGTCATATAGTTATTGTAAGTAACATCAAACTAACAATAAAGTCCACACCATTACTTTATAAGATTCGCCAATGAGATCAGTGAATCAGGTCACTAAATAAGGATTATATCATTATCAATGATTAACCAAAACCACATAATCACATATTCTCTTGGCTTTCTTGCTATAACAAACGTGCTTTACAAACACAGTTACAGCAGCCCAAAAAAGCTAAGATTACAAATCAAGGGCCAAGAGCCCAACTAAAGCAAACCCTGAAACGTTTTTAATAAAACAACTAAACTTCTGTTAATTCTCAAATATTTGTTGTAGACATATGACAGAAATAAAGTCAAACTGTGATATATGAAGCTGGTATTGCTGTTTGTGGAGTTGTTTAATCAGATCTTGAGAGATTTAATGATGTCTTGTATTTCAGTTGAGTTCATCCAAGGCTGTGGCTGAAGTCAGTGGTAGTTCTTGTTTCTCTTTCATTCAGTGATTCTGCTTGTTAACAGCAGGTGTTATCTATAAGGAGAGTAAATATTTAACTGAAATGTATTATTTTGCAGAAGAGAGATCTGTTAGTTTAATGTAGTTTTGTGGGTCACCATTGTGCTGGAGAGTAGAGACTGTGCTTCAGTCAATGATGAGACACAAACACTGATGTTCTGCTGTTTTATTTAAAGACAGTAAGTAGAGTTTTTGATACAGTGATCAGCTCTTGGTTAAGTGCTTTAGCTGACAATAAACTGCAACGATTTGAGTTAAAGTCATGTTTTAGTAACTTTACTATTATAAATTAATTGTTTGCAGTTTTATATCAAGAAATATTCCTTCTCAACCAAAATAGCTTGTAAGATTCTGTAAATGTGACACCAATTTATTTACAGTGTAGTTGTAACAGCACAAATATTTTTCCGGTGTCATAATTAAGGCAAATATAATTTACTATTTTAATTAACACTTCTCTGTGCTGTGATGGGCTCGGAAACCAGATTGAAAATTGTCCAGGTATACATTTGAATTTAAGTATTTGTTCAGTTGATTAAAAACGACCTTTTCAATAATCTTACCTATTAAAGGAAGATTTGATATTGGTCTATAGTTACTCAACATGGTGTTATCAAGATTTCGCGTTTTCAGAAGGGGCTTAACAACTGCAGTTTTCAGGGAGTTTGTAAAAGTCCCTGAAAGAAGTGAGGCATTTACCACTTCTAAGAGATCTGCTTCTAAACAGTTATGCACACTTTTGAACAAAGATGTAGGAAGTGTGTCAAGAGAGCAGGTTGACGATTTAAGGTGCAGTACTATTTCTTCCAAAATGTTGTTATCAATTTCTTCAAAAACAGACATTGTTACTTCTTTTTAAAATTGCGGTCGAATCTGTTTGACCTCTGCATATCTGGAAGATATGCCAATCTCCTTTCTGATATAATTGGGTTTTTTTTCAGAAAAGAAGTGCTATGTCTCCAGCATAAATCAGAAAGCAAGAACACAGACTTCTCTTTATACGTTCGTCGCTTTACTCAAAACCCTCTTCCTCCTTTCACCTCCAGTTCACCTCCAACTCCATCACTCTGAACGTAGGAGCCCCGCAGGGCTGTGTCCTGAGCCCCTGCTCTACTCTCTCTACACCCACGCCTGCATTGTCCTCACACAGCTCCACTTCTATTGTCAAATTTGCTGATGATACTGTGGTTCTGGGCCTCATTTCCAACAATGATGAGGCCGCATACTTGCAGGAGGTGGAGAGACTCACATCATGGTGCAGGACAACTGTCTCTCTCTGAACGTGAGCAAAACAAAGAGCTGATTGTAGACTTCAGGAAGAGACAGCAGCAGCCCTACACTCCTCTCATGATCAGTGGGACCCCTGTGGAGAGGGTGAGCAGCTTCAAGTACCTCGTGTAAACATCTCCGAGGACCTGACTTGGACTGCACACATCCAATCACAGATCAAGAAAGCCAGGCAAAGACTGTACCATCTGCGACAGCTGAGAAAATTCAGGGTCTCACCAGCTATCCTGAAAACTTTCTATTCAGGCGCCATAGAAAGTGTTCTGACTCAGTGCATCTCAGTGTGGTATAATAATGCCACCAACCAGGACTGCAAAGCTCTACGAGAGTCGTGCGCTTAGCTGAGCGCATCTCAGGTCTGCTCTCCCCTCTCTGCAGGTCATCTACCTCAAACGCTGCAAAAGCAGAGCTGCTAAAATAATCAAGGACTCAACCCACCCCGGTAACCATCATTCTGTTTACTGCCATCTGGCAAGCGCTTCAGGAGCACAATGGCAAAAAAAACTGAAAGACTGAGGAGGAGTTTCTTCCCTCAGGGCATCAGGCTCCTTAAACTCAGTCTCATAACATCATTACATCCACAGGACTCCATTTAATAAACTGTAAACACACCCATTATTCTCCATCATCCACACTGCTGCTATGTGCACATACCCGGTACACCTATTTGCACATTCTCTTGCATCCGTGTTTTTTTTATTAATATTATTAATCCACAGTATACTGTATTGCACATTTTATCTCACTGCACATCTTACTCATTTTATTTTACTATTTGCTCCCTTTTTCATTCTCACCTATATTTATATATATATTATCTTGTGTTATGTTTCATTGTTTTATTGCTTATGTTACTTTTATTTTATTTTTATTATTATTATTATTATTTTTTTTGCACTTTCCATTGAGCGGACCTGTTTGACCTACATTTCACTACTGATTATACCCCGTATGATTGTGTATGTGACAAATAATAAAGAACCTTGAGAACCTTGAACCTTCCTTCCTTTACATGTATCAAGACAATCCCTTACAGCAGCTCCTCTAGTGGTACTTCTTAACCAACCGACTTTATAACTGAACACAACATCTCCCCCTAACTTAACAATAACGCCTGCCACTTCCATAACAATTGTTACAGTCCTATAAAACATCAGCAAAAAAAATTTATTTTCTTGTTTAGTTTTCCTCTTTTATACTTTACCCATTTACTGAACCATGTCTTATTAACCAAGCATGTACAACATTAACATATATGCGAATATTAGAACAGTTTGACTTAACCTAAAACATATCTTGATTTCAAACATATTATTAAGGTTCACGTTACGTAGTCCTTCAGCCAAATAGGCTTCCTTCTGACACGCTGTCCTTCTGTTGAACTATCAACACTTTCTGATGTTGAAACAGAACTTGGTTGTTCCGCAGACCAGAAATCTGTATGCAATGGTGCCAGATGAGACACGTCCCATGTCCGTCCGTCACTCAGTTCGTAGCTGTACTTTCCTCTTCTTCTGATAATCTGCATAGGGTCACTGAATTTTGAGGTTCCTTTCTTAACATGTGTCGGTTTTCTCACACGTACGCAATCCCCTTCCTTCAGCTTTGGAATGCTTGCTTTCCGTTTTATATCCAGATATGCTTTCATTTTTAGTTGTTTCTTCTTCACTTTTGTTTTCAGTTTCCTTTTAGCAGGGGTCATGTTGCATGGCGTGAGAATTGACAACTTTGTTCTCATCTTTCTTCCGAATAAAAGCTCAAAAGGAGATGTTCCTGTAGTTGCGTGAGGAGTAGCTCTGTACGTTTGCAAGAATGCTACCACAAAGGAAGTCCATGGAGCTTTCTCTCTTTGTGCAGTCAGAATAGCATCCTTAAGTACCTTATTCCAACGCTCAACTGCTCCATTTCCTTCGGGATGGTATATGGAGGTGCGAATATGCTTGACATCTCTTTCCTTCAGGAAATGTTTAAACTCTGAAGAGAGGAATTGAGGGCCGTTGTCTGTAACAATCTCCAGTGGATTCCCTTTTTGGCTGAAGACTGATGTCAGAAAACTCGTAACAGTAGCTGCTGTCACGTTCGATGTGAATGCTACTTCTGGCCATTTCGAGTAATAGTCAATTAATGTAATAGCATATCTGCAACTAGCAGGACCTATCTCAATAGGACCCACCCAATCCATGCCAGTTTTCTGCCAAGGGCCCTCTGGGTACTGAACCGGAGTCAGCGGCGGCATGTGTGGTTCTAGCCGTCTTATTGTGAAGCTGGCCGGTGACACAGGTTGCAATGGTGGGATTGTACTTGTAAATCCATCTTAGGCCACCCAATATAGCTCTCTTAGCCTTTGCTTGGTTCTCACAATTCCTTGATGGCACACGTGAGATAGAGTGACCAACCTTGAACGTAAACTGAGTGGTGCAATCAACCTGTGTGTACCCTCAACCCATATGAGTCATGAATCAACAGTTCCTCTCTTACCGGAAAGTAAGGAATCACGTCATCCGGCAGTGTTTTAGCTGTTGCCGGCCACCCGCTCTCAACATACTTGCGGAGTTTGGCGAGCTCAGGGCAGGACGAGCACTCAACAGCAAACTCGGTCAGCGGCACAGCTGATAGCAAGGTGCTCACAGCAGCTACAGTTTCTGGTTCAGAGTCCTCATCAGGGTTAGTTTCATTTGGCAGGGGCAAGCGTGACAAACAGTCTGCGACTTGATTGTCAGTGCCACGTTTGTATTCCATATCATAATTAAAGCAAAGCAATCTGGCGGACCTTTAGTAGTCAATAGGGTAGTCAATGCTTGATGGTCTGACCTCAACTTGAATGTGATGCCCACAATTATGTTCTCCAACGCTCAGTGGTCCAGACGCAAGCAAGGGCTTCTTTTTCGACTACCGAATATTTCCTCTCTGTAGCGGTCAGGGCTCTGGAAGCAAAAACCACAGTCCCTTCGGATTTATCTGGATGGAGCTGGGTCAGAACACCACCGATACCGTAATCCGATGCGTCTGTTGTGACAATTGTGGCAGGGCAGGGTCAAATAAAGCCAGTGCCGAACTCTGTGCAAATCAATTCTTTGACTTTCTGAAAACTCTTCTGAGCATTGATAGTCCATGTGAAGTCCGAGTTTTTCTCTGAGCACATCTCTCATAGGTTCGACTACGCTGCAAAATTTGGAATGAATTTTGCATACCATGCTGTAAGACCCAAAAATTATATTAGCATAGATGCGTCCAAAGGAGGTGGAGCATTACATATTGCCTCCAGGTGACTGTTATCTGGCATTAATCCCTCTTTAGAGATAGTATGGCCCAGGAATGTGAGTTTTTCCTGGCAAAATTTACACTTCTGTTCATTTAGACGCAGCCCTGCTTCTCGAAGTTTGTACAGCACTGTACTTAGGTGAGCATCAAGACTAGCAGTAGAGTCACCAAACACAATGACATCGTCCAGGTAACACTGGACACCTGGAACATCTTTGAGGATTGTGGACATCAATTTTTGAAATGCTGCCGGGGCTGAAGCTAATCCATAGCAGACTCTTTTGTAATGAAACAGACCCTCATGTGTTATGAAGGCAGTAAGGTCTCTGCTATCTTCATGTAGGGGACCTGATGGTAGGCATTTTGCAAGATCGATGTAGAAAACAGCACTGCACCTCTCAGCTGCGAAAACAGTTCCTCGATGTGTGGAATGGGGTAACTGTCCACAACGATTGTCTTGTTCGGTTCCCTGAGATCCACACACATTCTGATATCTCCCTATTTCTTCTGGGTCACTACGATAGGTGATACCCAGGGTGAAGCATCTACTCTTTCAATAACGTCTGCTGCAAGCAAACGGTTTATTTCTGTAGACACAGCGTCCCTCACAGAAAATGGTAATCGACGCAGTTTCTGTTGCACAGGTGCAACATCTTGACGCAGTTTCACTTTATGTACAAAGTTCTTCGCACAGCCAAAACTTGCTGTGGAGTTTGACACCTCAAACACAGATTCTTTGGCAGTGAGTACTGTGTTTCCCTTTATGCACAGATTCAAGGAAGATATTAAGTCCATACCCATTAGTGAGTTTCCACTTTCCACAATATAGAATGTAGCGGGTACTGAACAATGTCCATGTGTTGCCTGAATATTAATGCGTCCCAACACAGGAAGGTTATCCTTGGAATATGTGACAAGACGCACATCAGCATGTTCCAGAGGCAAGTCAGAAAAGTACTGTTTGTATATATGCTCTGGCAACAAAGATACAGAGGATCCTGTGTCCACAATTAGTTCCTGCATTGTAGTACTAGACAATGTGCTCATTTGGACATTACACAAAATTTTGTTTGGTGCTGGAGATGTGCTAGTCATGTACAGGACAGTCAGTTCAGGGACTTCAATTTCTCTTATCTCTTGTTTCCGTGTTGAACGGCATACTTTTGCAAAATGTCCAATTTTGCCGCATGATTTGCATGACTTATTTAGAGCAGGGCACTGCTTGGAATTTGCTAAGTGACTGCTTGAATCGCAACGGTAGTAGCATCTGCATTCAGGCTGTACTCTCATCAACTCTGTTGCTTTAATTGTGTGCCCTTACGTGTGTTCGCTTCCTTTTTTTCACGTGCAGTCTCTGTACTGATAGTTCGGCAGGTTTTACGAACTCACTAGCATTCGCCATTGCACTTTCAAGCTGATTTGCGATTTGTGATAGCTAGCGTTTAGTGTCCAAAGTTAAGTCTACTTCAAGCAATAAACGTTCCCGAATTCGGCCGTTATGCACTTTCTCAACGATTTGTATCTCGCAGCATTTCCTCTTCTTTATCACCAAATGCACAAAAATACACTATATCACGGAGCGCGGCGACATATTGCAGAATGTTTTCATCATGCCTTTGCTCTCTTTGTCGAAATTTGTGTCATTCCGCAATAGTATTAACTTCAGAAACAAAGTGTGCCCTGAGTGCAGTTAGTGCAGATGCATATGTCGTACCCGTATTTGGAAGGGTGTAGAAGATTCGCTGGGCTTCTGTTCAGACGGCGTTACAGCAGTGTCCGGGGACGAGGGCGTGAGCCATGTTTCAGTCAAACAGAGGATGTTACAGTCCCTTATGTCCATTGGAAACTTATCCTGGCTCTAAGATCGTCCATCTATTCTCCAAGGATTGGACATTAGCGAGCAGAATACTCGGTAGAGTTGGACTGTTGAACCTTTCCCTCAGTCTGTTGCGGATTCCAGCGCGTTTCCCACTGTGTTTCTTTCGCCTCTTGGGATTATTCAGGTGGTCTTTGTTCTCCTCCGTGTTCTGAAGAATCTCCAATGGCCACGTTGGGTTCATGGATAAAGTGTACTGAAGCAGGTTAGTGTAGCGGTGTCCAATGTCCAAAAGTGTTCTTTTGTCGTAAATAATCAGTGCAGACGTTATGCGTGTAAAAAGAGAAATAAAAAATACGGAAAAAAAGTAGATAAATACATACATTTTGTTTTTTTGCTTTGCTATTTTCTTTTTGATTATTTGATCTTGAGTTTGTATCCTTTCAACCCTGCTCTAACATTTGTGTGGATAACTGAAATCCATTTTGTAATATTGTTTGTTTGATTCATCCATCCTGCTCATCTCATCCTTAAAAGGTACAACTTAAGTTTATTTAGATAATCCTTGAAAGAGTGACAGCGAAGAATGTTGGTGGCTGTTTAAAATTTGCCAGTACACACACAGTTATAGCAGCCAGAGAAACATTAAAGTTATGAAGTCAAGGGTCAAGAGCCCAAATAAAGCAAGCGCTTACCTCCATAACGGTGACTTCAATAAAACAGCGCTTAGGCTTCCTGGAGCAAAGTGAGGGCTGCCCGTGCAAGGCCAGTGCTAAGGGGCCAACGTTTTGCCAATGAGCAAATTATCAGGGGCCCTGCCCTGGCAGCCCTTAAAGGGCCCATAAAGGGCCAGTGCAGGCTTGTTTGCATGACTACCTGTAAAACATTTAAACGGAGTAAAACTTGAAACTTTGAAGCTTCTGAAAATCAGGCTCCATTGACAAAGAAGAACCAGCAGGACAAACTTGACCAATATCACATCCTCAATGTCTTTTGGCCTTTCTCTAGATGCTCTCGCTGGCTCACTGAAGATGAATGAATGTATGATGCATTTATATAGCGCTTTTATTGTGTATTGCTGTACACCCAAAGCACTTTACAATCATGTGGGAGGGGGTCTCTCCTCAACCACCACCAGTGTGCAGCATCCACTTGGATAATGCGATGGCTGCTACAGGACAACGGCGCCAGTGCGCTCACCACATACCAGCTACAGGTGGAGAGGAGAGAGAGTCATGATGAAGAGACCACAGCAACATCCGGCCCAGATGAAGCAACAAGGGCAGGTAGAGTGATGGCACTGGACCATTTCCAGGACGCTGCTGTGGACTTCTTCATCCTCACTTCACACAGCAGTCTGCGGACATTTCATATCCTGCAAAAAAATGCACAAGCATTATACAAAAGCATTCATTTTAACAGCACGATGTCATTTGATTTCTGCATTAGAAGTAACAAAATTATCTTACTTTTTTTTTGTTTCATGACGTATCCTCTCTCGCATGGGCTTCTGGAATTGAAAAGTGTCCATCGGATGAACACTTCAGAATCTGGGCTGAAGCAGTAAGACATCCGGGGATTTCTTGCCTACTCTTTTATGAATACTTAAGTTTTCGAACGTACTTCTTTCTTCACATACGCTTTTTTCTGCCTATATAGTTGGTAAGTAGGCATATTCGAACGCAACATAAGTATACGTACGTCCGAATATCACGAGAATTATTGTACCAGCCAGGTAATTATCGCCTACTCTTTTATGAATACTCCGGTTCCATACATACTCTTTTGCTCGCTTACTGCTTTTTGCTTACTATATAGTATGGAAGTATGCAGTTTCAAAAAAGAGTCCCCTACAGCCCTGAACGTCAGCAGAGTCTAAGACACATAGATGAGCCCCAGAGACAGTTGCCCAGTGAGGACCCCGTCACCTAGACAGCCATCGGGAAAAGACCCCTGGAACCAGTGGACCACTTACAATCTGACTTTGCTGCAGTTGGAACAAACTACTGGTTCGTCTGGCTGGAGGGGAACTGGCCCCCCGACTGAGCCTAGTTTCTCCCAAGGTTTTTTCTCCTTTCTGTCACCGATGGAGTTTTGGTTCCTTGCTGTTGTCACCTCTGGCTTGCTTAGTTGGGGGCACTTCATTTCCAGCAATATCATTGACTTCATTGCACAGATACTATTTAAACTGAACTGAGCTGGACGATGCCATTACTAAATTCAATATAGAAATGCCTTCAGCTGAAAATTGAGTGTTTAATCTTGTCATTTTACATTATTGATACACTATTTTCCTATTTTGATATTGTGCAGTTGCTTTGTTACAATTTGTATTGTTAAAAGCCCTATATAAAAAAGGTGACTTGACTTGACTAGGATAGCTCATTTAACGTTAACGGATCGCCAGGTAGGCGTACAGCAGTGACAGACAGACACATATCTCAGCATTCATAGACATTCTGAACTCTATTGGGGTTAGACAACACGTTTCAGGACCTACTCATAGTCGAAATCATACTCTAGATTTAATACTGTCACATGGAATTGATGTTATGGTGTTGAAAATTCTGCAGCAAAGTGATGATATATCAGATCATTATCTAGTCTGTGTGTAAACTCCATATAGTTAAAGCAGTAAATTCAACTCCTTCTTATAAATATGGTAGAAACCATCACTTCTACCACAAACGACTGCTTTGTAAGTAATCTTCCTGATTTATCTCAATTCCTCAGCATATCCAACAGCTCAGAACAACTTGATGATGGAACAGAAACTATGAACTCTCTCTTTTCTAGCACTTTAGATACAGTTGCTCCTTTACGCTTAAGAAGATTAAGGAAAAGAGTCCAACACCGTGGTATAATGAGCACACTCGCACTCTAAAAAGAGCAGCCCGGAAAATTGGAGCGCAGCTGGAGGAAAACAAAACTAGAGGTATTTCATATAGCTTGGCGGGAAAGTACGCTTTCCTACAGAAAAGCTTTAAAAACTGCTAGATCTGAATACTTTTCATCTCTTTTAGAACAAAACAAACATAACCCCAGGTATTTATTCAATACAGTGGCAAAATTAACAAAAAATAAAGCATCAACAGGTGTTGACATTTCCCAACAGCACAGCAGTAATGACTTTATGAACTATTTTACTTCCAAAATTGATACTATTAGAGATCAAATTGTTACCATACAGCCGTCAGCTATATTATCACATCAAATAGTGTACTATAGATCCCCTGAGGAACAATTCCACTCATTCTCTACTATAGGAGAGGAAGAATTGTATAAACTTGTTAAATCATCTAAACCAACAACATGTATGTTAGACCCTATTCCATCTAAACTACTAAAAGAGGTGCTTCCAGAAGTCATAGATCCTCTTTGGCTATTATTAATTCGTCATTGTCATTAGGATATGTCCCCAAAAACTTTAAATTGGCTGTTATTAAGCCTCTCATTAAAAAACCACAACTTGATCCCAAAGATCTAGTTAATTACAGACCGATCTCGAATCTCCCTTTCTGTCAAAGATATTAGAAAAGATTGTATCCTCACAATTATATTCCTTCTTAGAGAAAAATGATATCTGTGAGGATTTCCAGTCAGGATTTAGACCGTATCATAGTACTGAGACTGCTCTCATTAGAGTTACAAATGACCTGCTCTTATCATCTGATTGTGGTTGTATCTCTCTATTAGTTCTACTGGATCTTAGCTCTGCGTTCGACACTATCGATCACAACATTCTTTTGAATAGACTTGAAAACTCTGTTGGCATTAGTGGAAGTGCATTAGCATTAGGTTCAAATCATACTTATCCGACCGCCATCAATTCGTAGCAGTGAATGAAGAGGTATCATATCGATCACAAGTGCAGTATGGAGTTTCTCAAGGCTCAGTACTAGGACCATTACTTTTCACGCTTTATATGTTACCCTTGGGAAATATCATTAGGAAACACGGGGTTAGCTTTCACTGTTATGCTGATGATACTCCGCTCTATATTTCTTCACGGCCTGGTGAAACACACCAAATTGAGAAACTTATGGAATGCATAGTCGATATAAAAAACTGGATGACGAGTAATTTCTTACTGCTAAATTCTGAAAAAACAGAGGTGTTAATTATCGGACCTAAAACCCCCACAAGTAATAACCTAGAACACTGTCTAACACTTGATGGCTGCTCTGTAAATTCTTCGTCATCAGTCAGGAACCTAGGTGTGCTATTTAATAGTAATCTCTCCTTTGACAGCCACGTTTCTATCATTTGTAAAACTGCATTTTTTTATCTTAAAAACATATCTAAACTGAGACCTATGCTCTCAATGTCAAATGCAGAAATATTAATTAATGCGTTTATGACCTCAAGGTTAGATTATTGTAATGCTTTATTGGGTGGTTGTTCTGCACGCTTAATAAACAAATTACAGATGGTTCAAAATGCAGCAGCTAGAGTTCTTACTAGAACCAGGAAGTATGAGCACATTAGCCCGGTTCTGTCAACACTACACTGGCTCCCTACTAAACATCGTATAGATTTTAAAATCTTGTTAATTACTTATAAAGCCCTGAATGGTTTAGCTCCTCAGTATTTGAGCGAGCTCTTATCGTATTATAGTCCTTCACGTCCGCTGCGTTCTCAAAACTCTGGCCATTTGATAATACCTAGAATATCAAAATCGACTGCGGGCGGCAGATCTTTTTCTTATTTAGCGCCCAAACTCTGGAACAATCTACCAAACACTGTTCGGGAGGCAGACACACTCTGTCAGTTTAAATCTAGATTAAAGACCCATCTCTTTAACCTGGCGTACACATAATGCACTAATACACTTCCATTATTCAAATCCGCTAAAGGATTGTTAGGCTGCATTAATTAGATCAACCGGAACCGGGAACACTTCGCATAACACATGATGTACTTGTTACATCGTAAAAGGATTGACATCTACGCTAATATTAGTCTGTTTCTTTCTTATTCCGAGGTCACTGCATTCACCAGATCAGATGGTGGATCAGCACCTAGAGATGACCGACCTCTACAGCCCTGAACGTCAGCGGAGACCAGGACACCTAGATGAGCCCCAGAGACAGACCCCCAGTGAGGACCCCGTCACCTAGACAGCCAACAGGAAAAGACCTTGGGAACCAGTTGAGCCCTCCAATCTGACTTTGCAGCAGTTGGAATTGAACTGCTGTGTCGTCTGGCCAGAGGAGAAATGGCCCCCCGACTGAGCCTGGTTTCTCCCAAGGTTTTTTTCTCCGTTCTGTCACCAATGGAATTTTGGTTCCTTGCCGCTTTTGCCTCTGGCTTGCTTAGTTGGGGACACTTAATTTCCAGCAATATCGTCGACTTGATTGAACAGAAACTTTTTGAACTAAACTGAGCTGGACGATGCCATCACTGAATTCAATAATGAAATGCCTTGAACTGAAAATTGAGTGTTTAATCTTGTCATTTTACATTATTGACACTATTTTCTCTTTTTGCTATTGTGCAGTTGCTTTGTCACAATTTGTATTGTTAAAAGCGCTATATAAATAAAGGTGACTTGACTTGACTTGACATATAACGGTGTCCTGTATGGAAAGATGTTTCCCAGCTAATAGTTAGGCTATCCAGTTTCTCCTGTATGAGTAAACAACACTGAGCATCGGCAGCAATGAGGCGTACAAGAGTGACGTCACCGCCCCTCTTCGTCTGATTGGCTAAGGAGGAGCTGTCAATTTAAGAACTAGTGGACCAATGATGACGCTTAAACCTGCCCAGATTTACATGAAACTCAAACCACAACATTTAGGAAAGCAAGCGCAGAACGTGGAAACAAGAGCGAAGGGAAAAAGAGCATAAGCATAACAAAATTATAATATGAGCAGAAAATGTCTGAGAGCACAACAAACTGAGAAATATAAACAAGGAACATTTGATTTTGTGCACAAGTCAGATAATTGTACATTAATATTTCAAATTTGTGCAATATGATTTTTAATGTGTTTAAAGTTTTGGTTCATGCTTATTATTTAAAAAATAGTTATATTTTTTTTAATTTACGCTTATTCTTTTTCTATCCATGACCATTATTTGCTATTCTGAAAATGTTGCTTTCATTTTTAAATCTTGTGCAATATATTTTCACTTGCATTTTTCAATTTTGTTTTCACGCTTGTTATATCTGTGACTGCAATACTTTAGGGGGGAATCTGATCCGATATTTGGGCTGCCATGTTATCTGCTGGTGTTGGTCCACTGTGTTTTCTGAAATCCCAGTCCTTTACGCTTCCTTCTACCGAAAAGCTTTATGGAGATGCTGATTTCATTTTCCTGCAGGAATTGGCACTGCCCACACTGCCAAAGGTACCAAAAGCTGGTTCAATGACCATGGTGTTACTGTGCTTGATTTGGCCAGCAAACTCGCCTGACCTGAACCCCATAGATAATCTATGGGGTAGTCAAGAGGAATATGAGAAACACCAGACCCAACAATGCAGATGACCTGAAGGCCGCTATCAAAGCAGCCTGTGCTTCATTACACCTGAGCAGTGCCACAGGATGATAGCCTCCATGCCACGCCGCATTGATGCAGTAATTCATTCAAAAGGAGGCCCAACCAAGTATTGAGTGCATATAAATGAACATACTTGTCAGAATTCTGACATTTCTGTTTAAAATATCCTTTTAATGATCTTATGTAATATTCTATTTTTCTGAGACATTGAATTTTGGGTTTCCATTATCTATAAGCCATAATCATCTAAATTTCAAGAAATAAAGGCTTGAAATATTTAACTCTATGTGTAATGAATCTATATACAATATGGGTTTCAATTTCTGAAATGAGTGACAAAAAATATAGACCTTTTTCATGACATTCAATTTTTTTTAGATTTACCTGTAGATACAGACGAACACATAAATATCCAGCAGCAACAGGGACTCCTTATAAAAATGTTTATAATGCACCAAAAAAACTGTATATATGAGACTCATAGTAACTCACCTGGGCTCAACAGAAGAGTTTTCCTGTCTCCAGAGATCTAAAAGTTCATTTTGTTGGTTTCTCTTCTCAGACACATTGCTTTGTTCAGGTAAATCTGATTCAAAATGTTGGACCAGACTAAAAATGAAAATATAATTTTAATTTTCATATTTAATCAATTCATTGATATTCATTATTGTTTCTGAATGTTAAATATGTAAAATAAGTTATCTAACCTTTTTACTGTCTTTATCTTAGTGTTCTGCTTGTCAGAGATATTCATTCTGAAGGCCATGGTTTCATTTAAAAGCAGATCCTGATACACAGAGTGAGTTATGAATCATCTCAGAATTTCTCTGTCAATTCTACCTCTGTCTCAACAGTCAGTCCACATTCATGACCTGCACGCATAGAAGTCAATGTCATGTCATTATTTCCACATGATCAAAACATTCACATATACAGCAGCACAAATTCAGACAAGCACTTTGTAAAATGAAGGCAAAAAATGCGGAACCAGTGAATTCAGAGAATTGTTCTCTCTCTCTCTCTCTTGATGTTATTTAAACTCTTTCAAAATATGTGAAACATATTTATGTTGAACTTTGCTTTAAACCAGTCTGGAATTGTATTGGTTAATACTGTGAAATCATGATACTGTGTTTTTAATATTTTCTTAATATGTGAAGGGGGAGGTGTTGCTACAATTTATAGCAATATTTGAAGTAGTTCAGCATTTCTCAGAGGACAGGCTTCAAGTATAACTCGCTTGAAGTAATGGTGATTCATATAACATGATCAAGAGAAACAAGTGTTAATGATAAATCCCCTGTGATGTTTGTACTGGCTACTGTATACAGGCCACCAGGGCACCATACATACTTTATTAAAACATTTGCTGATTTTCTATATCAGTTAGTGCTGGCTGCAGATAACGTTTTAACTGTTGGTGATTTTAATATCCATGTTGATAATGAAAAAGATGCATTAAAATCAAAACTCATTGACATTCTGGACTCTATTGGGGTTGGACAACACGTGTCAGGACCTACTCATTGTCAAAATCATCCTCTAGATTTAATACTGTCACATGGAATTGATGTTAATGGTGTTGAAATTCTGCAGCAAAGCGATGATATTTCAGATCGTTATCTAATCCTCTGATAACTCCATATAGCTAAAGCTGTACATTTTACTCCTCGTTACAAGTATGGTAGAACCATCACTTCTACCCCAAAACGACTGCTTTGTAAGTAATCTTCCTGATTTATCTCAATTCCTCAGCATATCCAACAGCTCAAAAAAAACTTGATGATGTAACAGAAACTATGGACTCTTTCTTTTCTAGCATTTTAGATAAGGTTGCTCCTTTACGCTTAAGGAAGTTTAAGGATCACAGTTTGACACTGTGGTATAATGAGCACACTCGCCAGTGGTGTATAAAGTACCTGAAAACCACACTTAAGTAAAAGTACAGATATCTTACCAGAAAATGACTTTGGTAGAAGTTGAAGTCACCATTTAGAATATTACTTGAGTAAAAGTCTCAAAGTATGTGATATTTATTGTACTAAAGTATGTTTTAGATTAAAAAAATACTTTTCGTACTTAAGTATTGCAAGTAAAAGTACAAGTAAATGCAAAATGGAAAAGAAGCAAATAAATATATTTTTTAAAAAAAAATCATACACGGCTTGAGTAGTAAGATTGTGTTCAGTTTTAACTCTTTCTTCCATTTTGTATTTTTGGGTAAGAATATTAAGCACTTCATCTGATACTTTAGGTGTCTTTCATTCCAACATAAGAAAACATTTCTGGAATCTGCATCTGAAATAGCATTTAGATGTATTTACATTTAATGTATCTTAGAGGGGACATGGATGCATTTAAACCACAGTTACAGATGCATAAATAAGCTTAAGGTTTTTTTTTTTTTTACATAAAACATTGAATTCTGATATTGTAAATAATTTAAAACATGAAAAAAGTCAAAACGTGAAATTAAACCCATCAGTAGGTGGCAGCATGTGACTGTTAATGAGTGAGTCAAACAACTGATTCATTCAGGAACAAAGTATTTGTTAATGAGTGAATCACTGAATTATTTATTCAACCGATTCGTTCAAAAAGCTAATTAATTCAATAAGTTAACACCGTCCATTGCTCAGAGACACAAAACAGTGCTGTGATCTTTGTTTGGAACTATTTTCGTTTGCAAAATTGAGAAAAAACAAGCAATATTATCTCTAAAATGTAAGTCACTTATTGTTTTACTGAACTTTATATTCTGATATTTTCAGAAAAAAACGGTTCTCTTTGTGTGATATTAAGTTAACTATATTAAATTATATAAATATAAAAAGCATACAGATAGATTTTTGCCATCTACAATTTAGAATGCCTGGAATTTTGAGTTTTAATAGACTAATAAATTATTGTGCATGATTTGGTGATATAGTCTACTTGATTATGTCAGATCGCACATTATTACAACAACACTTAATATATTATCGCAGAAGATATACTGTATATCGCACACCCCAGACTCGACTTGAGTGGAAAATAAATTATCTGCGGTTGCACGCACTTGTTTGCAGATGAGCAAAGGTGTTTTTAGGAGTCTAACTTGCAAGCGCCAGACCACTGATTCATCAAACCTGCTTTCCTGCAGTCTGTGTTCTTCTGACGTCTGAATATGTTGTAGTAAGTAACGAATATACTTTGAGGGAAATGTATCGGAGTAAAATTATACATTTTAATCAGGAAATGTAATGGAGTAAAAGTAAAAGTTGGCTAAAATATAAATATCTCAAGTAAAGTACAGATACTCCCAAAAACTACTTAAGTACTGTTACAAATTAGTATTACTTTGTTACATTACACCACTGACACTCGCGCCCTAAAGAGAGCAACCATAAAATTGAGTTTAGCTGGAGGAAAACAAAACTAGAGGTATTTCATATTGCATGGCGGTAAAGTACCCTATCCTGCAGAAAAGCATTAAAAACTGCTAGATCTGATTACTTTTTGTCTCTTTTAGAAGAAAACAAACATAACCCCAAGTATTTATTCAATACAGTGGCTAAATTAAATGAAAAATAAAGCATCAACAGGTGCTGACATTTCCCAACAGCATAGCAGTAATAACTTTATTAACTACTTTAATTCCAAGATCGATACTATTAGAGATAAAATTGTAACCATGCAGCCGTCAGCTTCATTATTGTATCAGATACTGCTATGATGACTTTTGTTCTACCCACTTAAATGATAGAAGTACTTGCAGTGTCCAATCTATACAGACTGTGTCTGTTCCCCGAATAGTGAGGTCAATATATACATTTAATGCAGGATCTAGAAAAAATATGACCGTGATTAAACCAGAAAAATGCTAAATAAATGAACACAATTTTTTTTTTAAAGCTTGGGCTCCTAAACATTTGGTCACTCACACCCAAAGCAGTTATTGTAAATTAAATTATCACAGATAATAGTTTTGATATACTCTGTCTGACTGAAACCTGGCTTAAACCGAATGATTATATTGGTCTTAATCAGGGTTCCTCAATTAGTTTTTGCCGAGGGCCTAATTCTGCCAACAATACCAAGCAAAGGGCCACTGATATATAATTATAATTTTCCCCCAGTTTTATTTAAACAATTATGAACATTTTTGCATTTAGATACTTTGCCTGTTGAATATTAAAAACAACTGAACAAACATAAAATCTGGATCTGCAAGTCTGCCATGCAAATCAACTGTTCTTGCTCATCTCCAGACTGGATCTCTTATCTCCACTTTCCCTAATTGCAGATTCAATTATTCTAATATTTTTATACTTGGATCTTTTGGAGGGGATCAAACTGTAACACTCTGTATCCCAACTAGACATGACATGCCATATACGAATATATAGACTAGACGTGGCAGGTCTCAAACCCTTACATTTCTGCATGGGAGGCGGATGCACTAACCACAAGGCCAAGCGGCCGCTGCAACTACCACCACAACTAACAGTGTATCGTTGAGTATCTACTTTGCTGGTCTCCGTTATACATGTAATTTTTGTCCTAACCACCCGCGACACAGAATTCTACTTTAAATTGTATTTATTTTTTTCTGTGACGTCGCGGCAGTAACACATACAAAATACGACAGTGATAAACTTTGGTAATGATTATGTGCTTTATTCAATTTTAAAAGTGTCTAATGTGAGTTTGCATATTATTTTGCATGCGGTTTATAACCATAGTGAAAGAACAATAGATATTTTACCTCAGATCTTGAAAATAAATTAAAGCAAACTTACGTTAAAACTGTGAACTCACTGCGAACCAAGTATCTACTGTTGCGACGTAGTACTTGCTGTTACATAGTATCTACACTGGACAGCCAAAAAAAAGCATTGAAAATCATTTAAATTCTAATAGAACAATTGGAATTTACAGCACCCTTTGTGTCAGACTATTATTGTGAAATCATCATAAATAGAATTTTGTTGAAAATGAAAATCGCGTCAAATTCAATTTGAAACAGAATTTGCTGTCCAATATCAACGGGGGTTTAACTTGTCGCACCATTTATCCAAAGCGCACATCCAGTGGAGCATCTTCTGTTGTCTTATGAGCAGTAGGTTTAAATCAGCATCAATGACTATAATAAATTGAAAAAGGATTAATCTTGTCCTCTGCTTTTTTTCTGGGTGCATTGACGCCAAAAACGCAAAGTAAAGAACGACGAAAATTTAGCAAGAAAGAGATGTTGCGTCGCGTCCGGTGTAGACACAATGAGAACACGGGCGGAAAATAAGTTAATCCACCACCTGTCGTTTTCTCCCCCCGTTGCTAATGCTGCGACGCAACAAAATACAATTTTTTATCTCAAGGGCTGGATAAACCCCCCAACAGTGCTATGCGGCTGCATGACCATCGCTTCAGTCAAAATAACCTGAGGAGCCTTGGCGAATGCCCGCATTATATAGCCAGATGCCCTGCCCATTCAGAGGGGCTTTGGTGGGCTTTCCAGCCATAGGCTGTGCAGCTCCGCTGCCGAGCCGTTGGTTCATTTTCAATAGAGTTCAGAATGTCTATTAATGCTGATCCTAATACATTTTTTAATTATATTAAAATCACCCACAATTAAGACTTAATCTGCAGCCAGCACTAACTCTGATATAAAATCTCAAAATTATTTAATAAAGTCTGTATGGTGCCATGGTGGCCTGTATACACCGACTGGGCAAAGTTACGTCCAAAAGTCTTTTTGAAGTCAAACCATGAAAATAAAAGAATCTTCTGATTGAGCGTTAATGAAGAATGCCTGCTGTTAACAAGCTGAACCATTGAAAGAAAGAGAAAGAAGAACAGAAAAAAGAGACGAGACGAGCAGAAATACAAGAACTACAACTGACTTCAGCCACAACCTTAGATGAAATTAACACAAGATAAAAGACGACATTAAATCTCTCAAGGTCTCATTAGAGGATGATTAAACAATTCCATAAACAGTATTACAGTTTCCCACATTACTAACCAGATTGACCATATATGTTGATGTTTCAATTTTGTTTGAACTACCATTATCGAGGTCAGTCTTGGGCTCTTGACCCGTGACTTAAAAAAAATGACAATTTTTTTAGGCTGCCATAACTGTGTGTTTGTCTAGACATATTAGTTATGCAACCCAGTGCTTGTGGTTAGATTTCAATACAAAATTGTCAGCTGTCAGTTACTTTCACAACTGGTATTATTCAAAGCCTCATCCATGACAGATTTAACACTAAATTAATTAACACTTTCATTTAATATTAAGCTTGGTATAGAAGTCTTAATATTAATCTGAAAGACTTTTAAATGTAAATCAACTATACACTGAAAACTGAAATATCATACAGACATCAATAATCAGCGTATGAATCTCAACAATGGTGACAACCAAAATATTCAGATAAACAGATAACCTGTGAACATTACAAAACATGCTACTAAAAGTCACAATAAAATAGCAAAACAAAAGGAAATAGTAAGAATTAAAGAAAATACTAAGACTGCATAATTTATTAATGTCGCATTGCATGCTGGGAGTCATGGATGAGTTTTGATTGGTGCTCCCAGAATGCACTGCAGCATGGAGCTTTATTTTGATTGTTACCATTGTTGAGATTCATTCACTGATTCTTCAAGTCTGTTTGATAAACAAAATGATAGCTTTTTGGTGCAGAATAAGTTTCAAAAGTCTCTCTGATTGTGTTTGAAGAGAAGGGTCAAGAGCCCAACTAAAGAAAACACTGACCTCGATGATAATAAATTCAAACTCAACATCTAAAGTCAATCTGGTTAGTAACGTGTGAAGTTGGCGATGCTGTTTGTGGAGTTGTTTAATCATCCTCTGCTGAGATCTTGAGAGATTTAAAGTCTTCTTTTATATTGTGTTTTATACTGAACTGAGCTGGACAATGACATCACTGAATTCAATAATGAAATGCCTTTAACTGAAAATTGAGTGTTTAATCTTGACATTTTACATTAATGACACACTATTTTCCTATTTTGATATTGTGCAGTTGCTTTGAATAATTTGTATTGTTAAAAGCGCTATATAAATAAAGGTGACTTGACATTTTGAATAGCCTATTTGTTCTAAACTGAAGCCTAGGTGTTTAAATGTTAGAGTTTGCTAACTAGCATAATTCTGCTTACCTGAAAATGATGTCTACAGGGCTGTTTTTATTTCCTGATAAGCTGGACTCTGGACCTCACAGTAACAGACTTCATGCAAGTTTAGCCAGAATGCCAAAATGTCACTTATTGCCTATAGACCACAGACAGTCTATCTTGTGAATACATTGTACTTTTCCCTTCATGTTTGCCATCATTATACATGCTAAGTCAACTAGAATTTATTCATGTAGAACAATACAAATTGTAAAGCAGCTTCACGGTAATAAACAGGAAAATAAAAGTGTTGTAGAAAGGATAGAAAGTCATTAAAAGTTATAATTGCTTTACAAAAAATTGAACAAATCTATTCCATCTACTCAACAAATCCTTCTTGCAAATCCTTCCTGCTCAGAAAAGACTAAAATGTTTTCTCTGAGACAAAAGATTACTTTTTTCTCTAAAAAGATTAGAAGAAAAGCAGACAAAAGGAAACAAGTAAGATCTGTGAGAAGTGAATTCCAGGGAGTTTGGAAACAGCAAGAGGAACAAC
Source organism: Ptychobarbus kaznakovi (assembly GCA_027422405.1). Lineage (NCBI taxonomy): Eukaryota > Metazoa > Chordata > Actinopteri > Cypriniformes > Cyprinidae > Ptychobarbus > Ptychobarbus kaznakovi. The sequence continues at coordinate 76,817 of JAPDDN010000603.1, forward strand.
AACCATAAGCTTATACCCCCCAATGAATCACATGTCATTTACCTTCAAGGCTCTTTAATTCGTCCAGACAAGGATCTTCTCTGTCCTCTAGGAGTTCTGGGGCCATTTTCGCAAAAACATCTTAATGCTAAAAGTTGCTTCTAATGCTGAAATTTACGAACACAACTCTTAATTGTTTTATCTAAAAGTAAATCACATAATTTAATACTGAAAGAGGCTCTTAAATATAGGACTGTTTAAATGTCCTGCTGAGGACTTCTAAATCCCTAAGAGACACTGTACACACAATATGAAGTACACCGTATAAAAAAAGAGAAAAAAGGGGGTGGGTGGCTGCTTAAAAAACTGTGAAATACATGGCAGTACAGTGTACCAAATGTTATCCATTAATGCAGATAAAGGTTAAAGATTGTTAAAAAAAACAGTCAATGTCGGCAGAAGTGGGTGCCAAAGAAAAACTCAAATTAAGGTAAAATATACTCTCTCATATAGTTTTTTCTTAAATATTTTACAAACCAATGTTATTTTTTAAGAATCTTCTAGATTATTATTGTGAAACACTGTCTGTAAAACACAAATCGCTTGCAGTTAACCATGAGCTAATGTAACCACTGTCTTTAAATGACCCAGCATGCAGCATGTTAATGTTTCTTAGTCTTTTCCTGGACTGAAGCACAGACTCTACGCTTCAGCACAATGTTAACCCACAAAACTCAGACAACAGTAACCCTTTACATCCCACAAAATAAACATGAATGCACATCTCATGTAATCAATTAATTAGTGTTTCAATTACAGAAAGACATCAATAAAACAGAGTGGAAACAAAATGTGACATAGAATTTAATTTACCTCAGGCAAGTCATCACCCCACTAGAAATGTTATGTTCCCAAGCATTCTCAGAACATCCCGCTGGTGTCAAGGACGTTCCCAGAATGCTCTGAGATGGTCATGATATGGAGTTCTTTAAACGGTTGGGGGGCTACGGTGACCTCGGAATAAGAAAGCAAAAGACTAATATTAGCGTAGATGTCATTCTTCTTACGATGTAACAAGTACATCGTGTTTTATGGGAAGTGTTCCGGGTTCCGGTTTGACCTAATTAATGCAGCCTAACAATCATTTAACGGATTTGAATATTAGAAGCGTATTAGTGTGCTAAGTGTGCACCAGGTTAAAAAGATGGTCTTTAATCTAGATTTAAACTGGCAGAGTGTGTCTGCCTCCCGAACAGTGTTAGGTAAGATTGTTCAGAGTTTGGGCGCTAAATAGAAAAAGGATCTGCCGCCGGCAGTTGATTTTGATATTCAGGTATTATCAAATGGCAGAGTTTTGAGAGTCACCGTAGCCACCCGATCTGTCCTTTATCCAGCCCAGAAAATCACTGCAGTCAACAGATCGAGTCGCGTATCCCAGATCAGATGATCACTGCAGTCAACAGATCCAGTCCGTATCCAGCCCAGATGATCACTGCAGTCACCATATCCAGTGCGTAACCAGATCAGATGATCACTGCAGTCAACAGATCCAGTCCGTATCCAGCCCAGAAGGATCACTGCAGTCACCCAGATCCAGTCCGTATCCAGATCAGATGATCACTGCAGTCACCAGATCCAGTCCTTATCCAGCCCAGATGATCACTGCAGTCACCAGATCCAGTCCGTATCCAGAACAGATGATCACTGCAGTCACAGATCCAGTCCGAAACCAGATTAGATGAATCACATGCAGTCACCAGATCCAGTCCGTATCCAGATCAGATGTGGATCAGCACCTAGAGACAACCTCTACAGCTCTGAACATCAGAGGAGACCAGGACACCAAGATGAGCCCCAGAGACAAATCTCCAGTGAGGACTTCGTCACCTAGACATCCATCGGGAAGATCCCTGGAACCAGTAGACCACTTACAATCTGACTTTGCTGCAGTTGGAACAAACTACTGGTTCGTCTGGCCAGAGGGGAACTGCCCCCCGACTGAGTCTGGTTTCTCCCAAGGTTTTTTTCTCCATTCTGTCACCGATGGAGTTTTGGTCCTTGCCGTTGACGCCTCTGGCTTGCTTAGTTTGGTGGACACTTAATTTCCAGCGATATCAACGACTTGATTGCACCAGATACTATTTAACTGAACTGAGCTGGACGATGACATTACTAAATTCAATAATGAAATGTCTTCAACTGAAAATTGAGTGTTAAATCTTGTCATTTTACATTATTGACACACTATTTTCCTATTTTGATATTGTGCAGTTGCTTTGTTACAATTTGTATTGTTAAAAGCGCTACATAAATAAAGATGACTTGACTTTGACTCTCTTTGCCACTATTTTCCCACCCACCAATGTGTCTTGCTTGATCTGTTTCCAAATAAAATAATTCTGAAGCCATTCTGGTTTATAAAAAATATCTGAGAAAGAAAGAAAGAAGAAAGAGAAAGAAAGGAGACTAAAAATAACCCTGGGTTATTTAACTTCATAGTAAATATCCTGCTAAAATTGTATATTTCAATATAATTCCAGCAGAAATTGCCATCGTTCTGATTTCTATATGCGTTTATCAGTTTTGAAAGCAGTGTGTTAGAATCGGAAACATGTGCTACAAAAATAGTTTTGCAGGTGGTGAAGTATGAATGACAAAAGTGCTCATGGGTGTTTCGCTGAATATTAGGAAAATGTGGCTTTAGCGTTGAACAGTGCTTGTTTACAATAAAAAACAAAACAATAAAAAACATTTCTGATGCAGCTTATAGTAATACTTCACTTTAAACCAGTCTGGACTGATTTTGACTGTCCAAAATGACACTGAAATAGTGATACTCACTGTTTTTCTCTCTTAATGTTGTTTACTTCCTCATATGACCAAATGGATCCTTCTATAATAGTTTCACTTTCATGTGTCACCCGACAAGGAGGAGCTTAAGTTTTCATAAAAATCTTTCAGTAAAGGTTCATGAGCTGGGACTCACCCACGAGGCTGTCGGCGTAGACACTGTGACAGCTGTTAAACTGAATATACAAAAGCAGCACTCTATTACATATCAAACTTACAACTCTCTGTCAGTGTCAGTTTCCTCACCACTTTCTCTCCCTACAGGATACAAATGGTATATTTAAAAAATCAAACTCATTAAAAAAAAAAATATATAACATTAAAACAGGATATACACAGCAAAAAAAAGTTCAAATGAACACTGAAGCATGAGTCAAAGTTAGTGAAATAATAAAGTGATTATTTAATTGATGACTGACCATTAGTGAACACAGCTAATGTTAACAAGCAGAATTACTGAAGGAACTGTTTCCTTATTCTTCATCATATTCTTCAACTCGTCATCATTTTTAAGTCACCATTATGTTGATCAGTGATTACTTTAGTTGGAGTCTTTACTCTTGATTTTTTTTAAACATTTTTATTTCTCCCTGCATTAGCTGTTTGTTTATAAAACACATTTGTTGTGTTAAAGAAATCACAGAGAAGACTTTTTTAGGTGCTGTTTTTTAAAGGGATTCATTCTGAGCCCAGTCTCTGAATCTGTGTTAATCTCACATTATTGATTAAAGCAGCCCTGTGATGCATGCACGAGATTCCCAAAAAACAACAACAACAAAAAACATAAATAAATTGTATTTTGATGTAACTGGATTGAGTGTTGATGCAAAAATATGCCTGCTGTCAAAAGTGTATAAATGCAACAAAATCTCAGGCTAAATCATGTGTAAAAACAGCTTTTAAAAGCCCATTGCAAATGCTATATTGAACGTATAATACATTAAATGCAATAAAATAATAAAATACCATTAAATATGAAGTGTCTGTATAATATGTGGTTTTTAAAATATATTAACTTGCAGGGCTTTCTTGCTTTGGTTTGTGGATAGCTTCTATATAGAAGCCAGTAAGAGATTATTAACTACTTCTCATTCTTTTAATTATAACACAAAATATAAGTGACAGAGCCACTGAGAAATCTGATGAAAGTGCCCTAGTTTTTAGCGAGTCTATTGTGCGGAATAACCACCATACTGCGTTTACTGGGAGCCAGAGGCATCTTGGCAAATGTAAAAATTCTGGCTCATGCTAAACATAATTTCAGTAGTGTTTCTCTCATTAGACACACTGTGGGTGAAATAAATTCAGTCTGGCTTGTAATAAGAGAGATTTCATGTCTTTTCCATTAATTTCATTTAAGTCAGGTGTAGTTCATGTGTTTATCTTTCATTCTGTGATTCTGCTGGTTATCATCAGGTGTCAATAACCAAACAATCACTACTTAATTAACAATTTAAGTACCTAATTAACTAACACTGCTTCGGTGTTACTTTAATAACTCAGTATAAAATGTAATAAACGGTTCCACAGCAATTTCTTATGATGCCCAAATGATAAATCTTATTTAAGGTAACATGAAACACATGGAGTAAATTGTTAAATATTAATTGACTGAATATTAATTGATAATTTGCTGTAGTTTTCTAAATGTTCAACCAATTAAAACATTTTAGTTGAATAGACTATAAAACTAGTTCAGTAAAGGTTTAACCCAGATCTGTCAAACAGGAGCGGTCCGCCCAAGTGCCATCATTCCATGCTACATGTGGGCCAGATCATCATTCCTCGTGTGCCAGATGTGGGCCGCATCTGGGCGACCATATTTTGCTATCTGGGAGTCTAGATCCAGCTCTTACGAAGACCTGAGATGACCGAACACCTGAGAAGAGATGATGCCAACCCTCAGACAACATTCAAAACTACAACATTTTGCTATGAGTTTAATCGCAACAAATAGTCATTGCAGTTAGTGTTCAGTGTCTACATGATGCTTTGGATGCTCTGATTTTCTTTCAGATTGTAATTGTTTGCTGTTACAGCATAATTTCCTCATCTTCTTGTCTTCTTATTATTTTTTTTTCGGACAACACTTTCTATTGGAAGGCAATAGATGTGCATCGGTATGTTCTTATAGTAGCTTGTCACCCAGGGCCTATAGCAAGAAACACAGAGAGAAGAAATCATCAGAAATCTTTCGGTTTCAGGTCTCATGGATAAAAGCATGTATGTGTGTTGTGTAAATTGATGCACATAATGTCATGGCCACATGAATTTATCACAGAGACAGGAGTGTTAAATGTTTTGCTCAAAGGCATAATAGTGATGATGTATGATACTTTAGAGTAGCAAACATTTACACCACATTATCCCAAACCACAGCAGACGATTCATTAGCTCATTAGAGGTATTATAGTTTATATTTGACATGAGAAAGCTTTTAAAGATGTTTAATATTTCTTGAGAGAATAGTTCAGGCACAGGTTCATACTTCGCTGTCCGCTGGTTGAGGCTGAGGAACAACAGACTTCTCCAGCGGATCTGATTCTCTTCTCGTCTTGCTTGGTCCAGCTCCTGTTGTCTCTTCTCCTCTCTCCGAATGGTTTCCTTCAGGTCCTGTTCTATGCGGGCCAGCTGTACAACACAGACTATTTAACATTGTCTAAACGTCTCTTAATGACATCAAGAGTTCAGAAACACCAATCATGCAAATTAAAATTTCTCAGCTAGTGTAAAATAAATAAATAAACATTGCTCATCTGTCATTTGACTTTCTCATAAAATTATACTTTATTTTCTTTATTATACCAACATTTAATGTTTTTCTGATGAAAACATATTACCTCTTCCAGCAAACATCTTTGATCTTCTATTTTTCTTTGCTGATCATTCAGTGTAACTGAAGCCGATTCTTCTTGTTTTTGAACTAAATGAGAGCTCAGCGGAGGAAATAAACATGACCTGTAAGAAAACATATCTTACATAAAACATATATCGATAATATCTACTGTTTCTGTATAGCACAAATCCAGACATCATGCAAACTATGTCATGACAAACTCAAGTTAAAAATAATAAATACAAAATAACAAATAGATATTAATGAATATTTGGGCTTAAGCAGTAATACTGGAAATATTGTACAATACAAGAGACAATGGTAACATGATTTTAGTGTACAAATTTTTTTTTTTTTTTACTTATCTATTCTGTTGCCATGACAACAAAACAGCTATACTCTAAAAAAAATGCTGGGTTGTTTCAACATAACTTCGGGTCAAAAATGGACTGACCCAGCTGTTGGTTAAATTTCTTCCATTAAATGTTTAACCCAAAAGTTGGGTTAGTCCACTTTTGACCAAAGGTTGGCTTGAAGCAACCCAGCATTTTTAGAGTGTAAAACTAAAACGTTATAGCTCCAAAGAAAAATATTTCAGTTAAAATAAATGCTCACCACTTTACATACCTCTGTTCTGTTCGTTCCATCTGCTCATCTGTTTCCATGTTCTTGTCTAAAATGCTCTAACAAACAAAATTAAAATGAGATGTAGCCTTATGCAGCATATTGTCTCAAGTATGAGTATTATTGCTGCAATTATAAAATGCTTTGAAAAAGGAAAGCATGAGTGGATGTATTCTATAAACAATGTCAAACGTTCTGAAGCCTGTCGCGAGGGAAACTAACACCAGTGTAACTCCACCTGACTGCAGGTTATTTACCATGTGCACATTCACAACACATTACCTGTGGGATCTGGAGGATTGTAATGTTTGATTATCTCTGATTGACAGATATCTTGTCAGTGTTTGCTTCATGAAATAACATCAGTAAAGTCATTGTGGAATTATTTGATCTTTTTAGAGACCTGAACATTACTATTTATTCTTGTGTAGAATAAGCAGGTATAAAGCACTCAGCTGCATGAAATGTACACAAATACATTTTTTAAACTGTGAAATTTATGACAAAAAGACCCTCACCTGATTTTCAGTGTCCATTCTGTTCCTCTGTAACCTGCTTTTTCTTCTTCTCACTCACTCTGCACCTTTATCTTCGGCATTGTTCTTCAATAATGCATCACTTCTATGGTTTCTCCTTCCTTCCTGAGACTTCAGGTTTCCTTTAGTGTGATCGTACTCCTCCCATCTGTCCTCACATCTAATTAGATTATTTAAGTGCTACTGTCTTTATGCTTGAATAAGTCATAAGAACTAGCTAATTAATGTGCACACTGCAAAGCCTGAGTGTTATTTAACATACTGCTTTTATTATATGCTCAATGTATTGTTAATGCATTTAAAAATGTAAATGCATTCATTTTTTAACAACATAAAGTGAGCTTTATTATGCTTGGGACAAATGTTAATTTTAAACAAATGTTCACTAAAAATGCTTGGGTTTAATATGGACAAACCCAGTGACTGGGTTGTTTTCAGCCAACAGTTGAGTTAAATCTTTAACCCAACCTTCTGGGCAGTAACCCAACCGCAAGGTCAAAAACAACCCAATCGCTGGGTTTGCCCCATATTTTACCCAGTGCTGGGTTGTATTTATCCCAGCAGTTTTATTTAATTTATTAATTTAGCAGACGCTTTTATCCAAAGTGACTTACAAATGAGGACATTATAGAAGCAATCAAAACCAACAAAAGAGCAACAACATGCAAGTGCTATTAAAAGTCTTGGTTAGCCTAACGCAGTACACATAGCAAGGAAGTGTTTAGTTGTACTGAATGTGCATTTATTGTGTAGTTCAGACGGCAGATGAATTAGGCACATAAACATATTACTATGATTATTTGGTAGTACAACAATAAACTGTTTGCTATACAGTGGAACTTGTTTACGTTTGTGAATGTGGCCATGTTGAAGGGAACGGTTTAAAGGCTTGATTTGGGACTCTGTAATTGTACCCTGGCTGTGAGAACAGGACAAACCAATATTGTATCCTCTGTAGAGATGGGGGAAGGTGCTAGAGACATTTTCTGGACAAAAAGTCTAGATGACTTGCATCATGATCAAGCAAGTTTAGTTCTTTTACAGGAAGTTCATCTTAGGGCGTAGCTTGTTCTAACAGAAACATTTAATGTTATGTTGATGGTTTCCTGGGATTATGGCACATAATTAGCCAATACTTCATGCACTGTTTTGTTATTGTGCATCAACAATAATCATCGTATGCTTCATTGCCAGTGTGGTTGGGAGAAATTAGTCTTTTTAAACTTTGAACCAATTGCCTCACTAAATCATTTATTAGTTTGCTAAATGATTTATTGTTCACTGAAGCACTCGAAACTCAGCATGCTGAGGTCATCTGCTAGTTAATTTTTCTACACAACACAAAATAGTTTTTTATGCGAATGAAGCGAGTAAACTCAAAATGTTCAAGCGTCCAACTACGCGTGAATAGCGCGATTTATTCGCTTCATTCGCGTCTGGTGTGAACAGACGTGAGCCTTTAAGTTAACACTTTGATTTACTTGATTCTTGATTATTAATGAAGTAGAACCAATGTCTTGTCCTTCCAAACAACAACTTCTTTCTAAAGAAAAAGTACTAGAGTAAAACACACCAATAAAATTGTGACAATATATTGATGAACATGAAACGGGACTCTGTCCACAAGTATTGATAATGCGCAAGCATTTATACTGTATGTTTGGGGGTCAGATAATATTGTTTTCAATTTGAGCAATTTAAGCAATCTGTGGTACAATTTATTTATCAACCCATATCACTGTCACAAGTCAAAATTCTTAGGATAACAGTTCAATATATTTGTTAAGGTTTGAATACTACATTTACCAGACGCTTTTATCCAAAGCGACTTACAGTGCATTCAGGTTATACATTTTTTTTTGTCAGTACATGTGTTCCCTGGGAATCGAACCCACAACCTTTGCGCTGCTAACACAATGCTCTAACCACTGAGCCACAGGAACACAGGAATACTATCCCTATTTCATCAACCAAAAGGGCCCCAGTCAGTTGCGAGTCCTCACCTCTTCCAAGATCAGGGCCCGCATGTATAAAACTTCTCAAAAATGCTCTTAATAATAGTCCTAAGCCTTGACTCAAGTGTCAAAACATTATTAGTAAAAAGTCGAGACTTTTCTAAGAGTAGGGGTCTTTTATAAAGAAGCTAAAAGCAACTTTCAGTCAATTCTAGGACTGATTCTTAAGTGTTGACTGAGGTGACACTTAAGTGTTGTGAACTAAGGACTACAATGGTGTCAACACAAAATAGCTGACCTCAACCTCTGAATCAGCCAATAGTAAGCCTGTTCATGTAAAGTCACAGCAGCACAGCACCAATCATGTAATGTAACTACAATAAAATAATTTAATTAAGACACTGAAATATTTTAATATTTAAATGTTATTTTTTTTTGCTTTGTACTGTGCAAAATTATGACATTACTAATGCTTTGTTTTCTATTGGTATGTCTCCTCATTTACAGTTGGAGCAGTGATATGAACATGAGCTCCAACAACTCCAGGTAAGCCCACAATCCTCATAAAACTGGCTTTTTTTTGCAATATGGTTTGGCGGTCAGTTGGAAAGTCAATAAACTACCAGATAGTAGTGGCCAAAAGTAATGTCCGACCTAGGAAATTTGACATCTTCAACCTGAAAAAATTTATTTGCATGATTTTGTAAGCATATTACATAGTTGCTTAGAGTCAATTGTTTTATTTGCGATAATAATGCAACGAAACATGCCAAATTGTGTGGTCATAACTTTTGGCATGCAAAAACAAGACGACCAATGAAATGTAAATAACTTATGTTGTAGTCTATGTTGCCGATTTAGTGATTTGTCACTAGATTTAGTGACTTCCTCACCCCTTTAGAGACATTCTTTCAAAAGCTAGCAATAAATCAATGTCTTGGACAAACCTTATCTACATTCTGATGACGTCATAATGGCGAGTTCACTGATATATATAAATACAGATCAGTGAACTCACCTTTACCAGGTCATCTAGCAACATTAAGTGACCAGTTTTAGCTACTTTCAATTAAAAGCAGTTGGCAACACTGGTCAGTGTTTTTGTCCTTTGTATTGTAATGGTTTAAGTGAAATATAGGGTCATAAAAATTAAAAAGAAACTCTGCAGACATCACTTTTGGCCACTGTTGTGTTTGGTGGGGTTAGTGCCACAATATGCAAGACCCTGCTTACAGTGTCATCAACGGCAGTGTCCAGCCCCCCAAAAATGTGTATTACTTTAATTTATGCAGTTAGAGCATTGACTTGTTGAGTGGAAGAGTTTATTCAATTTCTTACTTTGTCAGTTACACACAAAAAAAAAAACTTTGATCTTGACAATCAAGTTTATATTGTTTTATCAACTTATCATATAACAACTTATCATTGTTTTATCATATCATCATATAACTCCAATTTATCATATTTTATACTTTAAGGAGACCTCTTTAGCACTCTTCAAAATTATCAAAAATCTCAGTCATAATTTAAGCGAAATGTAGGACTGAATCTTAAGTGTCAGTCTTAGAGATGGTTCACGACACTTAGCTGTGCCACAAACCTGATTTTGGATGACGACATACGCATGGACCAATCACTGAATAGATGTCCCTAATTAAGAATATTCTCAGGTAAATTCACATTGAATGCTTAAATACCCAATAGCAGTTTACATTCAACACACATTTGACAATAAATAATTTTCAAGAGTGTGTTCCTGTGGCTCAGTGTTTAGAGCATTGCGTTAGCAGCGCAAAGGTTGTGGGTTCGATACCCAGGGAACACACGTACTGACAAAAAAAATGTATAACCTGAATGCAATTGTAAGTCGCTTTGGATAAAAGCGTCTGCTAAATGTAAGAGAATACATTTTGGCAAGGAAACGAAGCGTCATCACAACTCAATTCAGGGTGCCGATAGACAATAGTATAGTATAACGACGATAGTCAAAGATAAGGCCTGTTGCTGGTGTCTTTGACGACAGCGAGACGATTATTATTATCTGTCAAAAATAGATTAGGTGCCTATCTTTAGTGATGCAGCGCAGAGAGCCGCTTCAGAAACTTCCCACGGCGCGGCGGATCAGCTCCGGTGGCTGTGGATCTGTAACGCGCCGCAGACGCCTGCAGTGTAAATAAGGGGTAGGAGATTTATTCATCATACAGTGTAGAACACATAATACTCTAGCCAGACTGACGTCAGTTATGATGTTCTTTGGTAATGTAAAGTTCTTTGCTCTTTTGAATAACTGAGGAAATGTAACAGTTTGATTAAGTGCTCGTTGCCAAACATTTCAATAACATTCTTCCTCTCCTGAAAGATTTGCGCACATCTCTGTCTCTTTTGCGCCATCACAAGCCCCTGCTGGCAACTCCTAACCACTTAAGAGACCTCTCCAGCTGTTTTAAAATAACGTGGGAGAGTAAGAGTGATTCTTAGCTTT
>JAPDDN010000080.1:0-31571 GCA_027422405.1 Ptychobarbus kaznakovi
TGCAGATATCATAAAAGTTCAATAATTGAATGCAAAATTTTAGAAATTAGTCTGATTTAAAGGAGAATCAGAAGGCTGAATCCTGACTGAAATAGGAAGAGTTGGGGTTGAAGGAGAGTAATTAGCTATTGAGTATGGTGGAAAGCTGGTGATAATACTGAAGGATATTATACATGGATGTTTAGATAGGTGTTGCATCCCTAAAGGTAGACGTGAATCAGCTGAGAGTCAGCTGATGCGAGCTTGACTAACGTGACCTGCCAGAACTGACGCTACACTTGATAATAACCATGTATACATTTATAAGCAAATTAACAGACCTATTAATGCCTTTTTTCAGATTATTTTATGTAGTATACTCCATCTCAATATACTGTACTCATGTATGGGACACTGCACTTATTCGCAATCACAAAAGTACATTATTTGCATGTTTTTTACTGAACTAAGTCATCTTCATTAATTAACTAAGTTATACTGTTCGAAAACACACAAGCTGTACATATAATTTGCTTGTCGTGTTTGAACTGTTTTGGAAAATTCAGGGAAAATGAATGCATAATGTATCATTTCTCATTTCTTTACATATGCATGTCATGTCTCTGACTGTTTTCTCTGGATTTCTCTCATTTTAATCAATGGTTTTGTTACATGAATATCTTGCAGTATTCGGTGGTGGATGTGCCTGTTAAATTATATAATCTGAAACCTTAGAAAGATGTTGACACAATTATGATCTGAAGCTAAAACAATGCTTGTGTTTGAAAACAGAAAGTTCCAGTCTCTTGCTGCTGAAAATAAAATAAGTAAATTAAAATCTTTCAAAGCTAATAATTGTTATGATAATGTGCTCCATCGTAAGTATTAATATTTTTATGTAATGTTAAGGCTATGTATTTACACAAGCATGTAACAAGCTCAACTGAGCGTTTAATTACCTGCGTCTTTTGTATCTCTCCCTCTTCAGGTCGTGTAAATAATACATTTGTGGAGAAAAAACAAAAAAACAATCTCAATATCTTTGCTGTAATATCTTTTTGACGGTTAAAGGGATTTCTCATGACTGAAGCGAAGCTGGCGCCTTTGCGCGTCGGTGGAATCTTGAAAACGTGGCCGACGTCACTCAGTCAAAAATAAATGTTTATTTCGTTCTGAACGAACGTATTAGTCTATTAACGGTTCAATAACTCACTCATGAACAGTTAATAGCTACCACCTACTGGCGTAACCCGCCAAAGTCGCTGGAGAATTTAAACACTGCAGCAGCGCGACGACAGACGTGTAGTTTGGTGACGTAATATGTTCTTTAAAACGCACGTGCGGTATTGACGCAAGGAACGTTTTGATTTGATAAACCAAGTTCAAGTTAATTTTGTTTACTTCATTAAAAATATTTACTTTTTTCAATCCTTATTATCTCTTAAATATCAGGAGTGTGCAATACGTATTGAATACACCCCCTCCCCCAGTTTATCGTATGATTTGCTTTTTAAGTTTAGTTCTTGATTTAATAATGTTTTTTTATGACCCCTTTTAAAATTTAAAATCTATTAATTTGTGCAGGTTTCTTTCCTGCAATATTCAGCATGTGTATTAAAGACATGCATGTCTGCGTATTAAACTTGCTATTATATCTTTATTATTATTTTCCTTAAATAAATAATCTGTTTTCCACAGAGAAAGCCATACATCCATACAGTCTGGGAACTACATGAGGGTGAATATGTCTAAATGATGACATAAAGAAGAAAAACATGAAAGCAAAGTAGTAGCTCAAATTCACACTTTTTATTACACATAACAGTTCAATATTCATCTTCTTGTCTTATATTTTTCTGATATGGATTTGAGCATTTGACCTGTATTATATATCCTCCACGAGAGCACAGGAAATGATTTTACAGATAGTAACATGGAGAGAACATAATAAAAGCAGCCTCAAACAGATTGAATTTCACTGACAGAAGCCATATATAAGAAAAAAGGTTCAGGTCTCCAGCCCTGCTCCAGAGCCCCCTTGACCTTTATCAAACACACTGAACCAGCTAATCCAGCAGGATCACTTGAAAACTACAGGCAGGTGTTTTGGAGCAGAGCTGACGAAGCTTCATTGGGTCAATATTTAACTGGTTAGTTTTAAAGGTTTGAAAATGGGTTGTTTATTTATTGTCTGTGTATAACAAGAAATTGAAAAGAATAAATTAGTTCTCAGTATCTGGTTTTATGTAACAATGTTATATTTTATCTTTTGATCATTAGAATCTGGACCAGGATCTGTTCGCATTGTTAGGAAGGGCTGTTCCTCACTGTTGCTAAATTAATGAGATGAATTAATAATCATCTGTGCTTCTGAAATCTCATACTATCTACATTTGATTTTGAACTTACTTTGCAACCATTGAAAAGTGTGTTCTATATAGTATAAATATGGGTCGTATGAATGAAATACATACATCTGCTGTGTTACTATCACAAAACCTACTAACAGTCGTGTCACTGTACTGCCATTAAATATTGATTTGAAATAAGTAAACAGTCAGTATGCTTTTCATTTTTTATATTATGTTGTTATTAATTAATTATTTGTAATTATTTTATCTATTTATTTATTTTGATCTATTAATAAAGAAAAAAGGAGAACTGGTGACCCTTTACATTTAAAGTGGATTCAAGAGATCTGAATCCACTTTCAGACCCAAAGTCAGTATGAATACAAAGAAAACTGGGTTTCGCTCACAGTCTAAGTTTTAAAGATGATGAAATTCATGTAATGACTACGTTTTAAAGATGATGAAATTCTGGAAAACACCATTGATCTGTATCTGTGATAAACTGCTTCTGTTAATAAAATTCTAACTTTACCTTGACTTCAAAATGTTTCATCTCCACACAAACTCAGGAACAGACAGACCTCTGTATCAGTGTTTGGGGGCGTCTGGGTGCCCATCTGAATGACAGCGCCTCCCCAGCAGCCCGGTAAACCACAGGGAACAAGCAAAGCCTTATAATTACAGTGTATCCTCCAGTCCTAATAGCAACTGCTTATATTTAATTACATACTGTCACCGACCCAAACAGCGCTGAGAGCTGAATCTAGCGCAGAACACTGCTGTTGCCTTGACAACCAGTGGAGAAAATCATGGTAATTAATCAGCGGAGAGAATGACGGGAAAAACTCAGCCCAAACAATTTACGGATCATCCCTGTTTGCTGCGATTCTCTGGGAGTTTGGTGAAACTTTTATTTTATGGGGAATGCTGCACATAAGTGAAAATAATGATGTTGTTGGATTTTCAAACTTGTAGCTGTTTATAGTTCAGACATCAGTCTGAAATGTGAAAGAGTTAATTGCTCATTTAATGGAAATGGGCTAAATGACTTTGCAAGATGTGAGATTCTGGTCCACAAACACCAGGAACAATGTGTTCTTTCCAAAGTTCCTCTAACAGTGTGAACAACCCTTTTCTCATCATCATCCTCATATGACGCTCATCAGGACCATATAAATCATCATCCTGTCAAAGCCTGTGTAAATCACATCTGGATGTCGGTCCGAATACGTCAACAGTCTGAAACACACAGCAGGACTCAAAGCCCTGGAGACCAAACGATTGTTCATTTTCAACCTGCCTGGCTGCTTTATTTCTAAGCGTAGTTTGATCCTGGGAAATCATCAGAGTTTGTCTGGATGATGAGATAAAAGCTGCTCAACGGACAATAAATCATCAGACTGTCACGAGGAACTGCATTTGTGCTGTAAAAGAAGAGCGTCTCAGGAGGGACTCAAGCGTGAGTTTAATGCCACAATGTTCTTATGTCACATTGATACGCTACTTTCCTCTTATTTAAAACAGGCTTAAGTTATTTATGATCAAGTGTGATGATAATAGAGACCTCCATCATCCTCTAGTATAATGAGCAGAGATCATGGATCAGGTCTCGAGTGTTTACTGCATCTTCAGCTCAGTGTGTGTTTGAGTCTCATGTAAGAGTCGCTCAAGTTCTTCTGTCTCTCGTGTAAAGCTGCGAGTCACTGTTTGTTCTGTCTTTCTTGAAGAGTGTCAAATAAATGTCAAAACTGCACAGATTATTCAGTCGTGATGATGCTGCATTGAATCGTTTGAGTCATTTACTGTATAAATAAATGCATTGTTTGATCTAGATCATAAATATGTAAAGGATAGCAAAAACATGGTAAAACCATGATGTTTGTGATATGTATATATATATAAACATATACACGATGGTAACACATTTTACTTTATATATATATATATACACACACACACACACACAACACACACACACACACACACACACACACACACACTTTATTTGCAGTTTTATTACAAACTTGGTGTATAATATAACTTTATTTAAGGTTAAAACCAAACCGAGATCCATTATTTAAATGTCTTGGCATTATGATAAACAATAGTAGAGCTCAGAATAATTCACCTCATAACTGTGAAAATATAAAACTTTGCCATTTAAAATGAACCATCACTCACAGCTAATAGATGATTAAACTTTAAGACTCTGTATTAAATGCTGGTCTCTCCGGGGGTCATGACTTTTGATTTCCCTATAATATAAACTGGTCTTGTGTCTCTCAAACTGGTAAGAAGGTGCTGTGTGTCTCTCAGGGTCACACAGTGACTCGTGTGTAAGAAGGGTGTAAGTCGGTCCAGTGCATTTTCAGCCCTCGTTTGAGCAGTCCACTTGATACGAGACTGCAGATCGATGAATTCTGAGCAAACCGACAAACTTATTGACCTGGACGGAGAAACGGCCAGTGTGTTTGTTTGGACGTGGTTCTTTGGTGCCTCATAACCAGTGGAAAGAGGCCTGAGGGCTTCTGGGTAATGATAGCTAGCATTAACATTCAGATCCAGAAACAGTGTCTCCATCCTCAGACACATTTCACTCCACAGTAACTTCTATGATCGCTAAAAGCTTTTCATTTAAAGCTACTTAACCAAATGTTATTCACACTGTGAGGGTAAAAATTGTGTTCTTTGGGTTCTTTCAGCACATTTATCTCTCTGGAAACGTCTCTGAATCAGATGCACCTCAATCTACTGGTGAACAAAAGCATTTGCATCAATTCAGGTTGTCTCATAGTGGCGGGTAAAAATACCAATTCCCTGCCATCTTACTGTGTCATACTTACTGCTTATACGATATCATATCCATCGGACGTATGAATTATGAATGAGTGTCAAATGTGTGTGTGACTGAAACTGCTGACGGATGAATTCTAGACTGATGTGAAAAATCAGCACCTCCCTGGACAGAATCCACTTCCCTCCAGCAAAAACACTCACAGCTACATTAATAACAGTATTCATAATGTCATAAAGACAACTAAGAATATTAAAACCAGAAAAAAACTCTCTGCATGTATGCAAACATTATTTTGACAAAAAACAATAATTTCTGTTTTTGCATTATTGTAAGGGGTAGGTTTAGATGTTAATAAAACACAATCTAATAGGTAGAACATTTTATTTATTGTTAGCTTCCGTGGTTTTTGCTGCATCCCTTCTAGCCACAACCCTGTTGCTTCTCATTTCTTAGAAGAGAAAAGAGACCATAGAAAAAGAAAGATTACCCTAATGCTCACTCCAGCCCCCTTGTTGCAAGTGTGATATGCAATGTGTACTTACTGACTATTTTACTGTTGCACCTTTAAACAGCTACAGCTTGTCGTCAGTGCGAGTCAAGCAGGTGTGTGAGGTTGATTTCCCAATGGCTCTGCAGGTGGGCTCATTCATTGCCTGAAACACAACAGCTGTTTAAGATTGCAGAAGTTCCACTGGACAAGGACATCTGCTTGATACTTGAGATGATGAATAACAGCAAAACTTCACAGGTTTCAGAGAGACTTCACCAGATTGCTTCGATAAGGGACACTGCACTTCAACAGACCACACCAGGAGTCAAAGCTTTATATCCAGAGGTCTCAACTAAACTGAATTTGACACACTGATATTGTGAGCGAACAATAAAGGATGCTCCATAACTTTATCATCACATTATTTGGTCAATATAAGGTCCTGCAAACTGACACTTGTGATAAAAATCAGTCAGGTTATCCATTTTCATTGTCTTTGATTGCCAAATGCTTTACGGTGTATTTTTTCCCTCTTGCATAAATGTTTATCCACTTCCGTTGGCTCTTAAAGATCAAGCGTGTACTTTCTGCACCACCGGGGGCACATAAAAGAACTGCAAAAATAATGGTTTCCATCTGTCCACTGCCAAAAAGTATTTTAGCATCAAGTTGTCAGGCATATTATCACTGTGTTGAGTACAGTATATCTCTGTCCATTATTGATTATGATACTTACACTAATGTTATACTTGTGAGGTCAGAAGTGAATGTGTCTCTGCTCTGTTTATATAGTTGCCCAAATCTCCTTCATTGTCTTTTTTTTTTGTCTGTGTGAGTGTAGCATACCAACATACCGCAGCCTTTTTCTCTTCTAAAATCACCCTCTATGTGCCGGCAGTCGCTGCAGCCCTCAAGGCCATTCTACTGACGTTTTTTTATTCAATTAGTCCCCCTCACAGTCCCTCCAGACTGATCTTGTGTTATATGTTTTCATTCAACAGGAGGCACATGGTTCACACACATTTGCACACCATGACACAGGCTTTTGTGCTCAGATGCCTCGTGGAAATTGCTTATTTTTCTCCTTAAATGCACCTCCGTTTTCATTTGATCCGAAGATCTCGCAATCATTCAAGAACGCTCCATCTCAGCCCCATTATTTCATGAGAATAGGTTTGAAATGCTTTAGGGGTAAAGGGGTGTAAAGGATCTCGATCGGATGGGAATCTAAATGCATTTCCTGCCTGTTCTAGTTTAGAGAATTTCAAATGTGAATAAAATCAGTTGAACTAGAAGCCACTTTCTCCTTTTCACTTTATCCCCGTCATCTTTCCACCTCACTTTCTCTCTTCCAGCTCCTTCAAGGGTCTCTTCACATGCTCACGGCTCTCCTCTCGCTGTGCTGTTTAACCAGCCATGCCGACGGCTGCAAATTGAGAGTGTTATTTGGTGTTTGGAGCCGTCACTTCATTCAAAGAGCCGCCGCTGGTCTTCCTTTATGAAATAGGCTCTGAAAACAATGACAGATGCACTGTGACGAATGAGTGGCAGAAAAGATAGAGGTGGGTTGTGAAGATGAATTCATACTATAAATCTACAGACAAGACAAAGTACAGGAATTACACCAGGGACCCACTTACACTAAATCTAACGGTCTTCTCCAAAGTTTCAAAGGTAGTGTAGAAACTTGTAGGATAGGACCTCTTTCTGAAGACTGAGAAGGTGGTGTGGAATGAAATGCAACTGATGCTTCTGGCCAGTTCCTTGTTCCAATCTCACTGTTGAATCACACTAGGAGAACAAGAATCTCAGGAGTCTGCCAAGACGATCCTGGCTCCTTGAAGGTGTCCATTGCACTCTGCTAAAACAGTTTATGAATGTAAATTGGAAGAGTTGCAATCAGCATTTAATTAACTTCCATGGAACCTTTCCATTGTGCAAAATCGGTGGATTTAGCGATCGATTCTGGGGTAGGGATGGGTATCGTTTACATTTTATCGATACTGATACGATACTTATCAATACAGTTATCCATACTACTCTCTATAATTTGATGCAAAAATAAATGATGTAATGGTTTATGAGAACAGCTTCTAATTCGCCATTAACACAGAAGTACGGAGATAAAACAACGCACGTATCGATAACAGTATTGTTTGTCCTCAAGCTTATCGCTAGTCCGGTATTGACCCAATTATGCACCGGTCCAAAAAAATGTTCTCAATTCCAATCGGTAAAAATTGCATTCCGCGGGGGCCCCCTTGACCGCGGGGCCCCACGCAATTGCGTGGGTTGCGTGGTGCCTAAACACGCTACTGTTGAAAGGTTCTTTGGGGAACCCAAAAATGGTTCAGGAGGGCTGGTTCAGAAAACAGTTCAGGTTAACACAAGCAAACCTTCACAAGATGGTGATATCTAGAACATGCTAGAAATGAAGTCAAAATTTGGGTAAAAAAATAAAATATATATATATTTATACAATGCCAAGCACAATTTTTAGGTGCTATTTTTGTCCTTCAGCTCAACTGTCATGGACCTACATGCACAGGATAGTGTGATATTATAGGCAGCGAAAAATAATCTATGCTGCCTTCAAAAAATATTCAGATGAAGATATCTCAGTTGACAGGATGTGACACGACCATTGGATTTGGAAATGTCTTATTGTCTTCCTACCTCTGTATTCTGCCTACGGACACAGTATTTTTTATTTTTTTAGTTTTATATGCAGCCAGTGACTACAGTAAATATAAAAAAATATGTCAACATCCTTATCACTGGAATGTTTTATCACAGTTGACATGACATTTGTCCAATCAAGGTGTAAGATCGTCTATTACATTTTAATGAACTGACAGCAGCTTTTAATGTGAGTTGACTAGGTATCGCAGCATTTAAAACGGTCAGAAGTAGCTCAGGTGGATCAATAGGTGGATCAATGACTGGTGTGTTCATGACATATCATAATAGGCGTTTGTTATAACGACGTCCCACATTCAGGTCAGATATATAACATGGAAGTAGTCTAAACAAAATAAAACAAACGGATTGTCAACAGTAAACCCAAATAATTACATCTGAATTCATAATGTTGAAAATAAATAACTCCTAGCACTTATTTATGCATGGTATCAAAACCAAATGTTTGTGTTACATTAAGCAGCTGTGAAAGTCAAGTGATTAACTTCACACTTGTTGTCTGTCAGCTGTTCCATAGATCACACCTTAAAATGTAAAATGTTGCTAGCAAAATCAAGTTCTAAATAGTATACTGTTATTAGATTATAGATCAGTATACATCTGATTCCATCATTTTTTAACCCATCATGTCCCTTACAATGTCTACAGTGCATACACTAGAATCATCTTCTAAAATTCTAAAATAATTTTACTGCTCATTTAATGTATTTCTGCATGGGGTCAGTTGGTACAAGTTGTGATACCCCCTGAAAATCTGAGTTTAGAAGTTGCAATTATTAATTTTACGAGGACTTTCTCTTCTATTGAAGTGACAAACTTTGGTTATTCACACAATATTTCTGGCACTTCCACAGTGATGTTCAGTTGAGAGACCTATAAAGAATGCTCTATAACTTTATCATGATTTTTGATAATATCAGGTCCTGCAAACTTATTGAGTCAGACAAGGGTTTCCTCTTCCATAGGTTTTGATTGGCAAACGCTAATGTTATTTGTGGACTGCAGGGGGCGATGTGTCTCTGCTCTGCTCATAGGTGCCCATAATATAAACTAGCCAAATCTCGTTTTTTTTCTTTCTTTTGAGTGTGAGTGTTTCTCTTCATCCTTCTTCTCTCAGCAGAAATGACCCTCTATGTGCCGGCAGTCACAGCTGCCCTCAAGGACATTGTACTGATATGTTTTATTCAATTAGCCCCCTCACAGCCCCCCCAGGCTGATCTTGTGTTATATGTTTTCATTCAGCAGGAGGCACATGGTTCACACACACATTTGCGCACCATGACACAGACTTTTGTGCTCAGATGCCAAAAGAAAATTGCTTATTTTTTTCCTTAAATGCACCTCCATTTTCATTTGATCCGAAGATCTCGCAATCATTCAAGGACGTTCCATCTCTTCTTATTTCATAGGAATAGTTTTAAATTCCTTAGCGGTAAAGGGAGCGAAGAAGATCTTGATAGGATGGGAATCTAAATGCATTTCTTGCCTATAGTTTAAATAATTCCAAATGTGAATAAAATCAGTTTAACTAGAAGCCCCCTTTTTCCTTTTCACTTTATCCCCGTCATCTCTCTCTCCAGACTCCTTCAAGGGTCTCTTCACACGCTCATGGCTCTTCTCTCGTTGTGCTGTTTAACCAGCCATGCCAATGGCTGCAAATTGAGAGTGTTATTTGGTGTTTGGAGCCATTGCCTTGTTCACAGAACTGCCACTAGTCTTCCTTCATGAAGCAATGACAGCACTGAGAAAATATGGAAAACAGCAATAAATGCTATATCTTTAAAGTCTAGTGGGTCTAGTCATTTGAGAAAGAGCTTGTTTGAAAATTATGGAAACCTTGTTGAAAAATGTATTGATTCTATTTACTTATGCTGCAGAATTACACCATACAGGTAACAGATTTGATGGTACTGTTTGATTCAGCACCATGGACAGCAGCCTTAATATTTTTCTGTTGTAGCTCACATTGTGAATTATGCTAAATTATTTAGGCTTATAAAACTTAAACCGTGCCCAGCCACACAGACACCAAAATACACACTACTGCACAAAACTAAACTGCTTCATTTTAGAAATTACACAGTGTGTACTCAAAGTGTACTTAGTGTGTTACACAGAGTGTGTACTTACTGTAGCCTACTTATTTGTACTGCCCCACAATACTGAATTAATCATTACATCGCCACCTTTTAGCTTTTCTTGTCAAATTACAAAACAGACATGTTCTAATATACGGTATTTGTGTGATGTGTAATAATCGCTGTGTTGAAAATACTGTCACAGCGCTGCTGTAAGATTTTGACATGTGCATGTCTCAAATGCGTGTATCAATTTTCCATTTAATCTGTCTAAGTTCCATTATTCTATTGAATATTCATGCAACTCAACAATTTCGATGTGTGAAAGAGAAGAGTCACCCCAGCCTGTCTGAATATTTCACTGTTTAATTAAATGTGATTAAACTGAACATAAGATTTAGACAGAATTACTAGATTGAATTTCTGAGAGAGAGAGAGAGAGAGAGAGAGAGAGAGAGAGGAGAGATGAGAGAGAGAGAGAGAGAGAGAGAGAGAGACAGAGAGAGAGAGAGAGAGAGAGAGAGAGAGAGAGAGAGAGAGAGAGAGAGAGAGAGAGAGAGAGAGAGAGAGAGAGAGAGCGCACACATCCCACTGGCTGAGAGAGAGAGAGAGAGAGAGAGAGAGAGAGAGAGAGAGAGAGCGCGCACACACACATCCCACTGGCTGAGAGAGAGAGAGAGAGAGAGAGAGAGCACACACATCCCACTGGCTGAGAGAGAGAGAGAGAGAGAGAGAGAGAGAGAGAGAGAGAGAGAGAGAGAGAGAGAGAGAGAGAGAGAGGGGGGGATGAGGATGGAGGCAGAAATTAACAGAGCCTAGAGAGCTTCACAACACTCTCGCGATTGATCAGGAAGCAGGTGCTGGACCTGCATCCACATCAGACTGATGTCAGAGCAGAGATGGATGTGCGGCGGGACTCGAGGAGCTCCAGCATCTGACCGAACGAACTTCTGATTCGCGCGAATCTAGTCTCGAGGTCATCGATCATCAGTTCTATTCATTCTATTCGAAGCTTTGCGCGTTTCACGGGATCTTTGCAGAATTTTTCGCCTTTAAACCAGTCCTCCGCAGTTTGAAGCTGCACCGCGTGAACGGAGGCTGATCATGAATATGAAACACATCAGATCCGTCATATAATGGGGATCGAGGACGCGAGCATGAGGAACGGACGGGCTCTGTCCGATCAGTGGGCCGACAGCGTGGTGGTCCGGCCCCGGACGACCG
Source organism: Ptychobarbus kaznakovi (assembly GCA_027422405.1). Classification (NCBI taxonomy): domain Eukaryota; kingdom Metazoa; phylum Chordata; class Actinopteri; order Cypriniformes; family Cyprinidae; genus Ptychobarbus; species Ptychobarbus kaznakovi. The sequence goes on from JAPDDN010000080.1 coordinate 11,620, forward strand.
AGCAGCACATCACGGTGAATAAGAGACTTGTGCTGGGCTTCGCCATCTCCATCCTCACCCTCATCATCGTCACGGCCATCGCCATCACGCTCAGCGTCAGCTTCGAGAGATGCGCCGCGGAGAGCAGCGGGGCTCTGGCCGCGAACGGCTCCAGCAACAATAAGTGGAAACAGTCCCGGGACGCTAACATCAGTCACAGAGACTCAGAGGAGAGCCAGCAGCCCTGGAGACACCTGCGCTTACCGGCCACCCTGCGCCCGCGCCACTACGACCTCCGCCTGTCCGTGTCCATGGAGAACTTCACCTTCTCCGGCGAGGTGCACATTGAGTTTGAGTGCGTTCAGTCCACGAAGCTGATCGTGCTGCACACGGACCGGCTGGAGGTGGAGAAGGTGCTGGTGTACTCGGACAGTAAGAAAGCGGGTGCCATGAGGATCCAGCGCCGCTTCCACTACCAGCCCAAGCAGGTGTATGTGATCGCGCTGCACAGAGAGATGAAGCCCCTCAGAACATACAAGATCAACATCACTTTCCACGCGCACATCGAGCACGAGCTCCTGGGCTTCTTCCGCAGCTCCTATGTGCTGAATGGAGAAAGAAGGTAAAAGCGCAAACTCTCTCATGTGTTTATAATCTTCTGCTGCTACCTTGGGAACTGCTGATGCTGCCTGACGATCTTATGCCCAATTAAGCACTTTTTTGGCTAATTAATTGCTTCCACAGCAACCAAAATAGGCCTACCATAGTTATTACTGATGTACTACTGACGTTACTGTAAAACTATAAATAATAATTTGTGATCTCATTCAAAGTTTAGAAGAATCATACTGTCACCAGTTACCACTGTTTTCCCATAGGAACTGTATTAACTGTGGCTTTATATAAAAAAAATGGATTTAATTGGGAATTTTCTGAGAGGGAGAATGAGCACTTCTTTTAAGAATCACAGTGAACACTGATTCTTGTGAGATTCAACATGTCAGTGATATTATTGTTTCAAATCATGCTGATGCTGAAAATGATGACATTGATATGTAGATGTTTGGCGTCTTAGTGTAACACCAACAAGCCTTATATCTTAATGTATTCTCCTAACTAGTATTTTCGATGGCTTGCACCAATATCTTCAGTTGAAACTATGGATGCCATAATTAAATGCATACGTTTTGTGAGATTGGCTTTATTGCCGTAACCACAGATGCTTCTTAACATTGTATTGCATTCATAACATTGTATTGTCACAGATGTGATGTGCAGAAGTCAGGATGTCAGTAAAGTGTCAAGTAAACATAGAAGTGATACGTTTTACAAACACAACTGCACAAAAATGTTGCTGTTTTCCAAATATTATTACAGCAAGTGTTAAAATTAACAAGATCTCTGGCTCTTCATTCATAATATTAACATCCAGGTTACGGTTGAGTTTAGGCAGTTCACCCGTAACTCTATCGCTACAGTCAGCATGTAATTTGCACTGTCTCAGTCTCAGACAGTAACTGTTCCTCAGTGTTTAGGGAGGTCAGAGGTCAAGTAGATCTGAATAAACGCTAGTCAAACCACTGGGTATTTAAGTCACAGCTGTGTCTGACGTGACGCTCAATGATTAATTTACTGTCAGACACTGAGACTCGCACGTGACCGTGGGAAGTTTTCCAGCACAGTGCTAAAAATTCATAAATATCCACATAGAGTTACATTAAAATGACCCTCTTATACAGCATTATCTTAACTATTTATGCAGTTACTGTATTACCATACTACAACAATATATAAAAAGTGAGAGTTGGGTTTAGGTGTTTGGTTAAAATGTGCTAATGTTTACACAAAGGCAACCCATTTTAATTTCTGAAAACCACCAGATCACACAATATCATATCATTCAGCTCTTTAAGATGAGTCTTTGGTTATCAGAAGCTCATATATGTATTAATTTATGATTAAACCCCCGGTTTCACAGACAAGGCTTAAGCCTAATCCCAGACTAAAATCTAAGCCTGAGCTGTTTCAACTGAAAGAAACTTGCACTGACTGATCTTAAAATATATCAATGCCTTTATTTTGTCTCAAAATGCATAACAGTGATGTTTTATTCTAAGGCACGTTTATAAAAATCACTTAAATGTACTATGGCCTAATCTGACTTAGTCTAAGCCCTGTCTGTGAAACCAGGCCATATGTCTTACAGCCGTTTACAGCCTCTTATTCAAAGTGATTTCAGTTAGACAACACAGAATATCTATTTCTTGTTTTCTGGCTTCGTTATTCTTTGTCCTCTGAGGGAAAATGGCTCACGTTTGAATCTTTGCCCCAGGTTTTCCTGTATTTGAGACATGTTTAAACCTTGTTTTACCCTGAAGGGATCGCTTTCATGGACAGTCTTCATAAACCTTTGTCCATCCTCCAGTTGCCTTTTGTCTTGGCAATAACTGCTGGACTTCTTCCGGCTTTCAGCTGTAAAACAGCATGTCAAAGGCTCAGTGTATCGTTTCTTTAACAAACCCAAAGTTTTTGACTCAGCACAAAGCGAGATGTTGACATTGTAAGGTCCATTGAAGAGAACTTTTGAGATAAATTCAGCACACCGATGTTCAGATGGCGTCCCGCAGCAGCTCTGAGCTCCACAGGCTGTGAAGATCATTGAGTTTAGGGTAATCAGCGCCTGCTGGCTGCTCGTACATTCATGAACGCTAAACAGCGGGGATCTTGCAGGATTGAGAAAAAAACCCATGTTTATGTAGTTAGACGTGGCCACATGGACCGTGTCGTTAGTTCACTTCAAACCGACATCTGATCATCTGGTCTTTTTGGAGATTTATCAGTTTTTACTTCATCCTTCACACATTTTCAGGGACAGCCGTGTCACATTAGACAACAAACTCAAACACCTCCATGTGTATCGCTGCAGGGATTTTCACTCTGACATCCCTGTACAATCTCCTCCTGTGTGTCTGTTAGTCGTCTGATTTCTCATCACCTCCTGTCTGTGTCTCAACTGTGATCTTTAAATAGTGTAAAGATGTTAAAATGGTACTAGCACCTATAAATAGTGGAACGAAGAGGAGGTAAACAGATGGGACATTATAGACTCATTATACTTTGTTACTGCATGAACGGCTGCTAATGAGAGTAAAACGTTGTGACAGAAATACAGGAGCAGAACCCCCCCCCCCCCGTCTGCTGGTCATGCTGTGGGTGGTCAAAGCCAAATCTCCCTGTGAGGTCTGAGTCGAGCTTTAATGTCCATTAATGCGGTTTTCTGGAATGCAGCTCACCACTTTCCCTGCTCTCTCTCTAACTTTACATATACTAGAATATTTCAAGGCTGTTTATAGTCCAGACTCTGATATTCAGACAGTTCTAACTCTGATGTGGTAAATCTGTCCAAATGTAGATTAATAATGATTCACTTAAAATTCACCAATCCACATGTAAGATGAATTTGACAGCTTTTTATTATTTCCTTGTCATCTAAATTGGTTCACGTTGTCAATTTGTTGACTAATGCTGTCAGAGATTGGTTTAATATTTACAGCTGTGACAGATATATATAGTTATTTCTGTGTAGTAATTGTGGTGTGATTTATTACATGTTGACGTGATTTAGTTGCTGTGGTTCGAAAAGCTGTAACAATTGTGTCCATCTTCACACCAGGAAGCTCATTAGTGTGATACAAATGCACAGCGATGAGTTCAGAGATGGCAGTCAGAGCTAATTTGAATTCAGGAAAGTCATGTGACAGCCAGTTTAATGAAGTTCTGGTGAGATGACTTTTCACTGTTCATTTCTGGGCTTCTTAAATAGCATATATTGTTCCAGAGATTTCTTTCATCTTTCTTCTCTCTCATGTTCTCATTGCTGGTGTTACTCTGCAGGTTTCTCGCAGTGACGCAGTTCTCACCGACTCACGCTAGAAAGGCCTTCCCGTGTTTCGACGAGCCCATCTATAAAGCCACATTCAGAGTGAGTCTGAAACACGAGAGCTCGTATCAGTCGCTGTCTAACATGCCAGTGGAGGCCTCGACGTCTGACGAGGACGGATGGGTGACCAACCATTTCTCCAGGACGCCCCGCATGTCCACGTACTACCTGGCCTGGGCCGTGTGCAACTTCACCTACAGAGAAGCAGTTACAGAAGGTGGAGTTGTGGTGAGTCGCATTTAAAGCCCCTAAAACTCAAAATTAGAAGCATTAAACTAAGATTATTCCACAACTCTAATCTAAAACCTCGTAAACAGCATTTTGAGGCATCACATATGCTTTTCCAGAAGGTATTCTGCTTTAAGATTAATAATTTGCAAAATTCAAAGGCAGCCTCTCATGTATGCTTCAGAGTGAAGACAATCCCAGAATGCATTGCACAGAGTGCAGTAATAAATCAATCCAAAACAGAAAATAAGCTGAGATAAATCAATATATACTTACAGACTATACACTACCCAAAGTTTGGGGTCAGTGCATATTTTATGGAAAGAAATCAAACTTTTATGAACTTCTATGAAAAAAGTCCATGGTTTCCACAAACATTAAGCAGCACATCTGTTTCAAAACATTGATGATGATAATAAGAAATGTTTTTTGAAAAACAAATCAGCATATTGGAATGATTTCTGAAGGATCATGTAACGCAAAAGACTCGAGTAATGATGCTGACAATTCAGCTTTGTCGTCACAGGAATAAATTACATTTAAAAATAAAGTTAACTAGAAAACAGTTATTTAAAAATATAATAATATTTCACAATATTACTGTTTTAACTGTATTATTGATCAAATAAATGCGGCCTTTCAAAAACATCACACAGTCTTACTGACGCCAAACTTTTTGTGGTGTATGAGTACATATATTTAATTAAATCCTGAAAAGTATTGATGAACTAGTTTAATCTAATAAAAAAATTGATTACCCAAGCTTATCGAATAGCAACATGATAACATCCTAACTATTCATATAAAGTCTATTGATATCAATTGTGCAATGAGTCTCATGTGTCGAGCGCTGTAGTTTATATTCTGTAGCTGAGGTTCCCTCAAAAGACAGGAAGTTTTGGAACAGAGCTTTTATCTCGCTCACAGTGGATATGATTATATGAAGCTTACTGTTAGTTTATATAGTCAATATAATGGTTACACAGTGGATGTACTGTAAATGGAAAGGTTTGTCTCCACTAACATTAGTCCAGTGTCTAAAAGGTCATATAATTGCTTTTAAAAGGATAGTAGTAATGTCTGCATCAAGCATCCACTTATGCTCATGTCCAGGATTGTGTTCATGACAAGCTCTTCTAGGTTGTATATATCATACTGTATATGAGCATGTTTTATGTGAAGTTTAGTCATTAAGATAATATTCACATGCTCTTAAATGTTATTTTTTTGGCACTGAATCCTCAGAGTCTAAGCGGCATCATCTGTCTGCCAACAGAGAGACATGGTTTATGCGCCGTGTTACTGACATCACGTTCAGTCAAAGCCCTGTTGTCATATTAGACACTTCCTGACGGCTTCCTCAGTGGTTCCTGCTGCGTGCCCTTGGCCGGCCTCCTCCTCATATTAGTGTAATTAATCTGATCTCCTTCAGCATGACCGCGCTCTCCTTTATATCACTGCTGACTGTAGTGTGTGCTTCTATCTGGGGCACTTATACCCACACTGCGGCTTGTAGCGGTTAGCCGCGCGCTAGCATCCTCCATCAATCACATTAAAGCGGCAGGGCAGCCCCCTCGCACCATTCATCATAAAGATTCGGCTGTGCGAAGCAAGAGGAAAGATCGTGGGAGAGGAACGTTGGAGAGGAGAGTGGAGCTATTACTCTGGGTTTATGGGGAAACACTGATCTACCACACACACACACACACACACACACACACGTGTAAAAATCACATCAGACTCTGGCCATAATAAATTACAGGTTTTAAGGCTCTAGATGAGGGGTCTCAAACCCAAATTACCTGAGCCAGGGGGTGTTGTCCATTGGGGGCAGTTGGACAGTTTTACTTTGGGTTATTGAAACAATGAATTTTAACTATGTACATTTATTGCCACAGTTACACAGTTATTGATGCATTCGACTCATCTTTTCCTGTCATCCAGCACAATGCTCCGCATGTTTAGTAGAGTAATGATGCCTGAGAACCGCAGGCTTATTTGTTGTCGTCATCTAACCTACAGCTGTGCCTTTATATTTGTACTTGAGGATTTAATGAGCCATGATGAAAAATAGGAAAAATAGGCTACTGTTTATCAATCCTTTACAGTAAAATAAGTACATAAGGCCAAACAAAAATGCAAAAAGTGAAAATGATTAGTGAGATGGGTTTAAGGATAAACTAATAACATTAGAAGTGCCGTTTGGAACTTTTTTATGGCTTGTTATCTCTATATTAATGACAAAATGAAATACTATTCATAATACTATTCACTATACATGCACATAATTGTACAGGATTCATTAGTGTATGTTTTTCTGAAGAAAAAAGGTTTGTTGTCATAACATTTCATCCAAATATAATAATTCTGTCTGCCTCTGAAATTGCTTTTCTTGCAATGTAAACCAGGTTGCATAGGTGGAGAAAAATAACAATATCCAGTAATATTATAGCCTTACATGTTTCCAGCCATTTGTTCAATTAAAACCTGATGGATAGAAACAAGTTTCACTTGTTTTGTTTGTTTATTGTCTCTGTTTGCTTACAATTTTTTGTTTTCAGTGCATTAATTTGTTTTTGTTTGTTTATTGGTTGTTTGGATGTTGGTTTTGTTTGGTAATGGTTGCATTTGGGTTCTGTTTAGATCTCTGGTCCTGTTTTAAATGTTCTGTTTGTTTTTTGGCTCTGCTTGAGTGTTTGGTATTTGGTTCTCTTTGAATGTTGGCTTTGTTTATATCTTGGTTCTATTTGTTTTATGGTTTTGTTAGGATTTTTGTTCTGTTAGTTTAAGGGTGTTTTGTTTGTTTGTTTTTGTTGTTTTAGTGTTTGACATGTTTGTTATTTGGTTCTGTTTAAATCTTGGTTCTATTTGTTTAATGGTAATGTTTGTTTGGTTAATTTAAAGGTTTTTTTTGTTTGTGTGTTTTTGTATTTGTCTGTTTAATGGTTTTGTTTTGATGTTTGTTTTGATACTTAATACATTGTTTTTCTCTCTCTGTTCACTTGGGTATTGTTTATTGGGTTTGTTTATTGGTCCTGTTTGTTAAATTATTTTTGTTCTTTGTTCTGTTAGTTGAAAGGTTTTCTATGCTTGTGTTTTTGGCATGTTTATTTATTGGTTCTGTTTGTTTATTGGTTCGATTTGTTTGTTGGGTCTGCTTGTTTGTTGGACAGCTCGTTCAGTTTGATGGGAAGTGGTTCAGCTCATTGGTTTAGAGGTGCTTCGTTTGGCCACAGTCTTAAACATTCCCTCACAAAACCTACTCCATTAACATGAACATAACTGCTAATTGTTGATTTTTTATTGGTTGATCTGCTGTAAAATCAGATTGTAACTTCAATGCTCCATTAAGACTAGTATAACTTGCAATTTTGATTTAATTCAATTTAACTGTTATGTTCCCGACCTCACATTATGTCCAGTTATGACCAAGCCATTTCAGATACAACCCTCTATGCTCTGCAACCTGGGAGTGATATCTAAGCCACAGAAAAATGTATTTCTCGAACCAGACAGTAAATGATCGTGCCGTCTGTGGCCCGCTCTCCAAAATGATTTGAAGCCTGAGCCTGGATCGTTTGTTTCATCATGGATCGTTTCTCTTTACCAGCCTACAGGGTTTAGTCAACCTGCTGCTGTGTGTGAATAATGCTGAGTCTTCATCATCACACACAACTGTTTTGGTGAACGTGACCTTTGTTTCGCCTGTATTGACTATTGGACTCTCTCTAGTGCGTCACATATTACAATTTGACCCTCGGGCCCTTCAGACTCATGATTTCTGGCACATAAATATACTAACACTCATCAGAGTTTCCCTTTCTGACCAGGTATTATTTTAATTATTTGAACCGCTAAAATAAGAGAAAGAGGTTAATTAATGAATGTAAAGCAGCATATCTAATTCATAACAGCAGCCATTATTAAATCCACTGGTTTAGTGTCAGTCAGATTTTATTTATCTTATCATTAAATGTTCTTGTAATATCTAATCAAAATTCAACACCTCTATACTAAATATGCTTATTACATATTCATGAAATTACTCAGCCTGATTAAAAAGACGTTTAGTGCATTTATTGGACAAAATTATGATTTTAGCTGTAGAATACAAATGCCTTGAAACAGCTATGTAGGTTTAAAACTTTAAATATCCATTGTACCAGCATGAGTGTCCATGCTGATCCAGGCTGATTTATGCTGGTTTGGTTCTGGTTGAGCTATTAAACCAGTCTAACTAGTCTACACAACACAAGCTGGTGACTAGCTAGAAGTTCTAATAAGGAATCAAATTGTGTAAAACTAGAAATCATTAAGATAAATGAATTGTAAAGTGCCTGAAGTATCTGACATAGTCATACATATATAGAATAATAACTCAACAGGTTGTTAATATCAGGTCAAGTGCTGAGTGTGCTGACTAAAGCTTCATTTTTTCATCAGAAGGAGCTTGTTAATAGATCAATGTCGAGCAGCTGTGCATGGAGAGACTCTCTATTAAAGTTCAATTAACCCCATTTAAGTCTCTGTCAAGCTGCCTTCAACAAAACCAAACAAACAAACAAACAAATGAAGCAGTGAGCATTGGAGTCAGATTGAACAATCTCCACACCGGCTGATTAATGAAGCTTCTCTTGATTGTCAACTTGAGCGCTTTGTCTAATTACAGGTTGTTTTAAAATCACATTGATTTGATTGAGCTTTGAATCATTTCCACAGACCTAAGTGCCGCCCATTCATCTTTATATCAGACATAGAGCTGATCGATACGCCAGCAACATGTGAGGTAAACAACACATAATTCAATGTGCATTGCTGCCAGGCTCTGAAACAAAGCCTTTCCTCCTGCTTGTTTTGCACTGTAACTCTGTTAGTGTAGGAGGACATTCATTCTGACTAGATGGATGCCCGTTCAGAAAGCCGTGCCGTGCATCAGCCTTCGGCTAAAAGAGTCCAAGATCATTTTTACTGTAGAATACATTTCCAACAGAGCCACACCTCACACACTTTCTCTCTCACACTTCCTCTCTCGCACGCACATAATAGTTCTGAATAATGCAAATGCTTTGTCTTTGCTTTTTCATGGAAATCTAATTAATTTCATTTCCAGAGACAAATGTGTAAAATACAATTTTATTAAACAGCTGGCTTACAATTGATGGAAATAATCAATAATTTCAAACATAAATGTATGAAGGAGTTTTCAGCAGCTACAGTCCAATAACATTATGGTATATGAAAGCGCAATCAGTTAATTTAAAGGTGCCATAACTCCAGAAGAACATTCTGCCTAGTTTTTCAATGGCCTTGATTCTGGAAGGTATATATATATATATTGTTATTATTTCCTTCAGTCGATAAGGATTTTAAATGAGTTGTTCAATAAAAGATTAGGCTGTGTATCAAACCAACCCACTTTGAGGTGAATCAAAAAATGACGAACTTCAATTTGATTTTGAGTGTATGAAAACTGGACGGAAGCTACATCTTTTATGAGTGAATGAACTACTCATCCCACGAAGAATTGCAAATCAGAAACAGTGGTACAAAATGTTCATTATAAAAAAAAAAAACCTTTTTCTTTAGTCGTACTATTTTTATGTCATTCTCAATGCTTTAATGTCGGGGACAATCTCTGCTGAACTGATTTCCATTTTCTGTGCCAAAGTGATTGTGATCGTAGGACCTCTCTTCAGGGTATTATGGGTAGTGTAGTTTTTAACTAGAAATTCTGTAATTAAAAACAGTGACTACTGAAGCTCATCTTCCTGTATGTAGTCTGTGAAGAAAATTAAAGGATTTTAACTTGTGGAGTATAGGTGACAGTGATAGTTTTTAATGCCTTGCTCAGTGGATGAGGGGTGGAGAAAAGTACACTTGAAAGGCAAATGGAAAATTCACAAGCCAGATGAAGGCATTTGGCAGATGTGTTCACCATGGATTACACTTGGAACTTAATCTTTCAAGTCCACAACTGTTATCCTTCAGGGAATTCAGGTTAGGAATAAACCCAGAGACATACAAGAGCCATAGATTCAGCACCTGACACACTTTGATTTTTGTTCTCTCTCTTCTTATTGTTGTTGTAGATTCGGCTATACGCCAGACCTGACGCCATCCAGAGCGGATCGGGGGACTACGCTCTTCACATCACCAAGAGACTCCTGCAGTTTTACCAGGATTACTTCAAAGTCAAATATTCCCTCCCTAAATTAGGTAAGACGGCGGTGAAATGTCTTCGGCTTTGTCTGGCTTCAGTGATGCCTTTGAAACTGGCAATAAATGTTCTTCTCATGGGAAACCGAGTGATTTTTCAATCTTCCATTTGTACTGCCGACTGGTTCTGTGTGACTTCCTGTTTTGTGCTCGTTTAAAGAGGTGAAGGAGTGTCAGTGGCAACTCAGTTCTTGCGTTTATTGATCCTAAAAGCATTTTAGGCTGTTTGTGGTTGTGTTTGGTCTTGGGAATTGGAGCACACACGATGCGTGTGGTGTTAAAGTGTGCGTTTGTCACTGTATTGATGTGTGTGCTACTGTATGTTGTTGTAAGTGTGCGTGTGCTTGTGCTGGACTGGCTCACATCAGACTCTCTCTGTGCCAGTGTTTCGCTCCATTGGGTTCCTGTCAGTTCTCAGTATTCATTTGAATATAGGCATCAATCTCTCTGGGCTTCTGTCTGTCTGTCTTTTACTCTCCTCCCCCGCCTGCTCACTTCCTCTGTAAATGTGTTTGTGCGTTTGCATGTAAGTGTGTATTTGAGTGTGGAATGCATGTGATATTTTCTTACTCTCTTAAACGCTCTCTGGGAAGCATTTGCTCTGTTTGCTAATTGGGTTAAGACCCCACACACACAACATTTAAGTCAGTTTCTTTCTGAATTTCTTTCATTTTCATTTTCACCTCCTGGTAAATCCAGCTTAAGCCGTCAGCTGTGTTTTGGAACATGGCTGTCGGTATGCTACAGTAGTTTGCAGCAGCTAATGACCATCTAAGACCAGCATATTGGCTGTTTATTAGTATATAAAAAGCACATATTCTGCATGAGCATATTCTACATTCCTAATCCTACCTCAATACCTAAACTTAACAACTACCTTCCTAACTATTAATAAGCAGCAAATTAGGAGTTCATAGAGCCAAAAGTCATAATTAATGGTTTGTTAATATCAAGAACTGGACCTTAAAATAAAATGTGGCCATAATAAAATATATTATTTGAAAATATTATGAAAATATAAAAATAAGATTACTTCCTTTTCACAACGGTTATGACATAGTGGCTTAATAGTCTCTGATCTTATGCGTCATACTGCTGGTATTCTATGCAGGATATATGATAATCTATAACTTGTTTAAAGACTGTTTTATACCATGTGACCTACAGTATCAGGTCAGGAACGGCATCTTTTAAAACCTCTCAACATGCCCTCGTGCCGCTAATGAGTCTTTTTCATTACTGCTGCTCTATTAATTGACGTCCTGTAGGATCGTTTCACCGAATCTTCTCAAACACGCCGAACACTTTAATGAGGCTGGATATTTTCACGACCTTCATTTTGTCACCTGCTAAAAATATGCTCACGTCTGCTGTTAAAATGTCACGTCAAGGATGCTGCTTGTGCAAATAAACTGTTTGTTTTCAAACCGAGTTGGTGACCTTAAGATACTTTTGACACATCCATCGTAATTGTTGCATGTCACTGCTAAACTTAAGGGTGAAATGATTTCAGCATGAAGTGCGGCTTCATATGAGGAAATGATGTGGATGTAATGAATGCGTCCGTTACATAAAGGCACCATCTGTGTGTTGAGTTTTGGAGCAGTTGCAGCCCCTCTGGTCTCGAAACAGGGACATTCTGTCATTCTGCTCATGCAAAAGAGAAATAAAATCAGAGCGTACGGGTTAAGGACAGATCACATCTCAGATGTGTTTTAAAAGCTTGATACAGCAGTTGAAATAATTTTCTCACACTCTTCGTCTTAATGTTTCTTCAACCTGAGAGATTTTAAGTCATTTGGTTTGTTGCTTCTTTGACTCAAAGACTCAGTTCTTTGTATCTGTGGTTCTTGGCATGTGATCCGTCGCTAATGGTATAACGATTTCTCCCAGATTGAGAAGCGACGGCTCAAAGCGCAACACGACTCATTCATCAAAGCGAGCCATTGTTCACCTGTCGAATCTAAAACAGAGTCCAATTAGAGCAACTTAATCAGAGAAGCCATCTACTGTGACTGGCAAATGAGAGACACAGAGCCACCAAACACTTTCTGTCTTTCTCTGTTCCTCTCATTCATTAACTCTTTCTCTCTCTTGTTCTCAGAGAGGGGGAAAAGGGAATGACAGGAAAGAGATTCAAGGAATGATGTAAAGAGGAGGAAATGGACTTTGTTGTCGGGTAGCAGTTAATACTGTCGTATGATGATCAGTAATCGGTTTCATGCCTTTGACGCAAAAGCTTCTTGAAGAGTCACATGCAGAATGATAATAAAATGAACGTAAGTCCTTCTTTTTTTTTCATTTTTTTTTTTTCTGAATTTTTATCAGTTTCTTTTTGTTTTATTTTTTTTTTGTTATCTTTCTTTTTTTTTTGAGCGTTCTTTTTTTTTTTTCACCAAAAAAACACTTTGCGGCTTTTTTCTTAGTGTGTTTGCCTCCCTTTTTTTTTCTTTTTTTTTTTTTTTTTTTACATCTTTTGTTTTTCGTTTCTTGGACTTTTTCGTTTTTTTTTTTTACCTTTTTTGGAACTTTTTTTTATATTTTTTATTGAATTTTGTTTTTTTTTTTTTAACATTTAGATTTTTTTTAACTTTTTTTTTTATTCATTTGGTTTGTTTGCAGCTTTCATTACATCAACAAGTGTCCAACTGTCTGATGCTTTTGGGATTTGTTATGAAGACGCTCTTTGGCTCCCACTGAATGGATAAATAAATGCATCGATATCTGTGAGCGTTTGCAGCCGCTTTCTTTTAGACATTTCACCCCCACAAAAAAACACTTGACGGCTGATTCTCAGACTAAGTTGAATTCTACAGAGAACAAGAGCCCTTTTCACCGTCTAGTGCTCAAACACTGAGTCAATTTGTATATCAAATGAGATGCTGCTCAGAGCAGGATGATAAAATGGACTCTTTGGATGGTTTTTGAGTGAGCAATCAGCTATAGGGAACTGAAAAAATTCATAGAAAATACTAGCCTATATTGATTATTGGATAACGCACAGGATAGATTTCTTAAATATTTAGCTTATATTTTAAACATATGTGTGATGATAAATGCTTTAAATGGTAGCATAGCACACGAGTGGCATCCAATTAAACAAAAATATATATATTTTGAGTGAAAATATAAAATGAAAAATAATTTATATTTTTGGTATTAAATATAATTTACTCAGTTAAAGCATGCTTCATTGTCATATGTATTTATTCTTTTTTTAATTTTGACTTGCCAGCTGTTCGTCTTGTGTCTGCTGTCAATATAATCTGCTTCTATGAAGACTGTACTGCAGCACATCATCTGCTCGTCAAGAGAAAGAGTCTGTGAGCGTTTGAAGTAGCATTTAGCACATCCTTTGAGAGACGTGATGTTTCTTAGATATTGATCTACAGTAAGTGCTTCTCAGAGAGAGATCAATGATCTATCAAAAAAGAGGTGCAAGACGGACCATCTGCTTCTCTTCTAAGTCTTGACAGCAGCATGTGAGTGACAGATACGGACAAAAGCAAATGGAAATCGAATGCGTGACAAATGTGGACGGGTTAATCTGCCTTTGCTGTTAAAAGTGCTGAAAGGATCAGCAGCGTGTGTGTGTGTGTGTGTGTGTGTGTGTGTGTGTGTGTGTGTGTGTGTGTGTGTGTGTGTGTGTGTGTATGAGCCGGACACTGGGAAGAGATCCAGTCCATCACTAACTAATCAGTCCAATCAAATCCCAGCTCCATTCATAGCTCTTGCTGTTTTTCCTTCTGAATTTCCTGCATGTTGATCCAGGAACAAGTTCCTCTGACTGAATCATATAAAGTTCATGTACCTAGAGATCAGATCACACACTTGTGATCTTCAGATTTATTTCAACCCACTGCATGATGGGAATGATGACATTTATCACAGTCACCTTTGGGGCACCCCTACTTGATGAGATTACAGTGAGAACAGAGCATTCTGGGTAATTTTCTCAGTCTTGGGAGATCAGTGACACAGCGCCAGAGCTGGAGATCAAACTATGAGTATTAATCTGAGAGATTGAGATATTAAAGACTGACAACAGGACGTCTGAGGACATCTGATGCTCACGTACACCAGAAACACCTTCAGATGCAGCTTATACAATATTTTCTGAGGTGAGTGATTGGTTTTGAGGAGGATGGGACTGTTTTTTATGTTCCTGCTTTGAACGATTTCATTTATTCTGTCCTTTGCAAGGTCACCTTTCACTGTGCTGTCCCGCTCTATTCTACACATCATTATTATTATTATTTATTATCAATACAACTGTGACACTGTCATTTCTCTATAGTTTCCTTTGCCTCGGTTCTTTATTTCTTTCTTACTCGCTCTTTCCGTGTCCTTACTGCCCCAAACTTGACTCACAAAATGTACCCATCATCCCTCACTACTGTTTCAAAAATTGAAGCATAAGCTGCACTTTAAAATACCTAATTTTTGAGTCTCGATCACTATCTCTGCTCGTCTCTCTGTGTGAATGTTCTGGGTCGGGCCCTTAATACAAAAAATCCCAAGGATAATGGTAATCTCTTCTAGAATTCATTAAAGCTAATCATCAAGGTCGGACGAGGGGCGTTTTGAAAGCGACTCACCATCAGTGTGAAAGTGACGGCCATAAAACTGAAGCGTATTTCACTAGAGATGAAAAATGAGGCACATTATAAAAGAATCACAAAGCTGCTGTATGTCTGATGAATGTTAACAGATGCTCTCCGTCTCTCTTCTTTTACTGAGGAATGAGTTACAGAGTGTTTGCCAAGTGCTTCTCAAACCTGACCTTTGGCCTTTAAAGTTCTTTTAAGGGTGGCTATGTTCAAAAATGAATAATAGCATACTGCTTACTACAGTACAGACTGAATACTACCTCTTATTTAAAACACATTGCATGTGAAGCAGTAAATGCATTATGCAACAATATACATTTAGTCATCCAAATAGCCCACAGATATAGAAAATCTATTACAAGTATGTATACAATATATGTACTGCACACTGCAACAGTAGTATGACTAGTATGATAGTGTGCTAATCTGAATTGACTTTTCAAAAGAAGGAGGTTCGCATTCATTTATTCCAGCAGCATCCGTTATTGTAAAATGTGCCATTATGATTGATGAGTTCATTTTGGTTATATATCTCTCTTTATTGGAGCACAAAACCAAAATCCTCATCACAAGCATCAGAAATCTCAATTTCTCAATTCGTCTGGTATAAAAGGAGAAATCCAACCATTATTAACCTCCTTTTCCTCACATTTAAATAAATAACTTCCCAGCGCTGACTGAGACCTTTATATTGCTTTCCATTAACAGAGAGCTCATTCACAATGAATTAATATGAATGTGTGTGTGTGTGTGTGTGTGTGTGTGTGTGTGTGTGTGTGTGTGTGTGTGTGTGTGTGTGTGTGTGTAAAATCTATTAGATACACAAGGTCACATGATCAAAGCAGATGCTTGACACTTCTGCTCCTCAGGTGTCATGAATCACACGAGCTGTCACATTCATTTTTGGAAGATGCTAATAAATATACAGGTGTCTGCAGCTTCTCTATTAATATTACATGAGCTTTGCTTTGCATTTCAATACGAGTTTGAAGCCTTCATCATCTAGAAAAGTGAGAGCAGTTGTTATTGAGAACATTGTTATTATCATTAAATATGTTCCTGAGTCTGGTGAGAAACCTGCTTACATTTTAAGACATGATACACACGTTCCTGAAGCCTGAGGAATGTTGACAAATTATTTTATGATTTATTTATTTAATATTAATAATAACACATTTATTTAAGGGTATTTGTCGCATGTCATTTTATTTTATCAACATTCATAGCCAATTATTCTCCTACATAGCATTTTTTGACAGATTGTATGTATCCTTCACAAAAAAATCCTTCACTCTGCTGGAATGAGTGGACTCTCGTGTCTCTCGTGTGATTCTTGTCAGTTCTCTACAGTATGAAGAGCGATCCAACATTTCCACAATGTTGCAATATGTTTTAATTTTTCACACTTAATTTCTTGCGTTGAGTTCTTCGGTCTTGATATTCTGCTTTCAGAGCTCTGGCCGCAGCAGTGTGCAAAAAAAAGAAACATAGTGACCTTTAGTGTGTTTAATCACAGCTGTGTGTGTTTTCGGCCAGCTTGAGAAATGATGAAAGCTGGAGCCGTGTTTCACTCTTTCTGCTGAGTCGAGGTCTTGCTTTGTTTGGAGGCCGAAGGCAATGTCACAGACCTCGTGTCTCTTCATCTATCAGCCTCTTTCTGAAATCTACAGCCCTCTGGCCCTCTATCGATTCTGCCCATCATTTCTGTTCGCCTCCTGCTGAGACTCAAACCTGAAGCTGAAGCAGAGATGGAGATTCAGAACAGCGAGGAGGAACTCTGCTGTTTCCTTTAAAAAGATTAAAAAGGAAGTTTGCTGATGTTTAAGGGATCCAGACATCAGATTATACTGATAAAATCCAGCAGGGGAACACGGCTGTGATGTTTCTGGCAGCTTGTGATGTCAGTTGAGTTTGGTGTCCCGTGTCATCTTTTCCCCAGTGTGAGTGTCGTTTTTCCCATAATCCTCAGCTACAGCTAGAGCTGATATATTCTGGCCGTACTGCAGGTGTGCTGAAGCTGCTAAACATTTGCTGTCTGACTCATCTGTATCTGTATCGCCTTCAAGGTGAGATCAAGATCAAGTTATTACTCTCCTGAACAGGCCATAGACCAGCATGAGTTTTCATGCTAGTTCAGACCAGTTTATGCTGGTTAGTGGTGGTCAATGCTTTCCATAATGTTAACCAACTAAATGCTTAATCTGTTTAACCAATTCAGTTCCCATTCAGTCGGTCACGTTCGACGTACGTCGGACTGACCGACGAATAGGAATCTCGCTAGAGAGGCTATCTGCTTTGAGTGTAACTAAAACGAGCCAATGCACATTGGCATGCAATAATATGCAGCAGCTGCTCACCTCGCAGCGCGGGTTTATTAATAAGACAGCAGTGCGTGCATCTTCAGCTTTTCGCTTCGGAGCCGAACAAGTTGTTCTCTGCTAAGAAGTGTTCAAAAAAGAGTCCTCTGCAGGACGATCTCTTTTGTGAAGAAGTGCGGGCGTACAGCACAGCAGCTGGTTCGAATCTCTCTGTTCCTTTTCTACGTAAAAAGCTGTTTTTACAGCTGGTAAGAGAGCGGCGAGAGAGAGAGAAGCACACAACAGGCTGCACAAAATCCTGTTTGTGTTGCTGCGGCCGTTCCCCTGCGTGCTTCAGCACTGATTAAGAGAGCAAGTCCCTAAAAGAGCTTACACAAGTAGAGCTTGCGTCGTTTTTAAAGATGACATCTACTTGTGTGTTTTCTGGATGCGGTCGTTACCTGGTGCCGGGGGATGGTCACGAGCGCTGCATCCGTGGTCTGGTCTTAGCGCACGCTGAGGCAGCGTTTGTGGATGAGTCATGTACCCATTGTGGGAAGATGACCATCTCGGAGTTGCGGCCGAGACTCCAGCTCCTGCAAAGGGGCGGAGTACCCATGCCGCTGCCTCGTTCCAGCCCTCCTCAGAGGGTTGCTGCGAGCGATGGCACTGGTGATCTGAGGATCACAGTGAGTGCGCTCCTTCAGGGAACCAACCTCCTAGGAACCCTCACTCCTCCTGCACTCCGCTGCCAGCAGAGCTGCCGGGGGAGCGCGGTGGCCATCTCAAAGGTGTGCACCATCTGTGTCCTTCGGCGCTCCTCCCGATGACCGGATGTCGATAGCTCTGCATCGGAGGGTGGAGTCAGATTTTTCCGGAGATGACGCGTCGGCGCAGTTGCCTCCTTGGGTACGGTGTCTGTGCCCGATACGGATCCGGAAATGATGGCTATGCTTTCCCGGGCCCGCCAACAGTGTCGGGCAAATATGCGTTTCCCCCAGTGAGCCTACTTGCACAGACCTTGTGCAAAGTCAGGGAGGACGAGGAGCAGGTCTTGCTAGTTGCGCCCTATTGGCCCAACCGGACCTGGTTCCCGGAACTCATGCTCCTCGCGACAGCCCCTCCCTGGCGAATTCCTCTGAGAAAGGACCTTCTTTCTCAGAGACGGGGCACCCTTTGGCACCCGCGTCCAGACCTCTGGAAACTCCATGTCTGGTCCCTGGACGGGACGCGGAGGTCCTAGGTGACTTACCCCCTGAGGTACTTAACACCATTGCTTCGGCACGTGCGCCGTCTACGAGGCGTGCTTACGCCTTGAAGTGGAACCTGTTCGTCAAGTGGTGTTCTTCTCGCCGAGAAGACCCCCGAAGATGTTCGATCGGTGTCGTGCTTTCCTTTTTGCAGCAAGGGTTGGAGCGTAGGCTGTCTCCCTCCACCCTCAAGGTTCATGCTGCCGCTATTTCCGCATGCCACGACCACATCGATGGTAAGTCGGTTGGTAAGCACGACCTGGTCGTCAGGTTCCTTAGGGGGGCGCGAGACGATTAAATCCTCCTCGATCCCCCTCCATACCCTCTTGGGACCTTGCTCTGGTGCTTCGAGTACTCCAGATTGCTCCTTTTGAGCCTTTGCAGTTAGCAGACTTAAGGATCTGTCTATGAAGACCTGTTGCTGGTTGCATTGGCCACCATCAAGAGGGTAGGGACCTGCAGGCATTTTTGGTCGACGAATCGTGCCTAGAGTTCGGTCCGGGTGACGGGCCATTGTACTGAGACCCCGGCCTGGCTATGTTGCCCAAGGTTCCTACCACTCCCTTCAGGGACCAGGTAGTGAGCCTGCAAGCGCTGCCCCTGGAGGAGGCAGACCCAGCCCTGGCTTTGCTCTGTCCAGTTCGCACCTTGCGACTGTACATAGACAGAACTCAAAGCCTCAGGACCTCAGACCAGCTCTTTGTCTGTTACGGAGGCCAGCAGAAGGGAAAGGCTGTCTCCAAGCAGAGGATGGCCCACTGGATAGTGGACGCCATTGCCTTGGCTTACCAAGCACAAGGCGTGCCCTGCCCGCTCAGGTTGCGTGCCCACTCTACGAGAGGCGTGGCATCCTCCTGGGCGTTGGCTCGTGGCGCCTCGCTGACAGATATTTGTAGAGCTGCGGGCTGGGCGACACCTAACACGTTCGCTAGATTCTATAGCCTTCGTGTCGAGCCGGTCTCCTCCCGTGTTCTCACCTCAGGTCAGGGGCACGGAGAGGTACCGGCTTAGTGTCGGCTTGCTGCGTTACATGCGCTTATTGCTCCAGAGAGTCCCTACAAGGCAGACCCTGTTGAGTCCTCCGATCACCTTTCGGCAGCCAGATGTGGCGGAGCGTCCGGCGCCAGGCCTTTACTCCGTTGTATCCTTGAGAACCGGATTTAGGCTGGGTCCCATATGTGTGACCCTACGGGGATCCCATATGTGTTATTCCACGGGTTGCTCCTAAACAAGCCCGTGTCTTTCCCTCTGGGAGAACCCACCTCTCGTCAGGTTGGAGTCACCCCAGTGCTTCCATATGTAGTACAGCCCTACAGGGCTAGTCCATATGTACTTCTCCACATAACTCCTTTGGGGAAGGATGTGGCTTCCGCAGCGTTCCTTTCCAGTGAAAGGGTACGCTTTCCCAGTGTTATCCAATAGTCTCACTGAA